>JABVZY010000001.1:14023273-14042245 GCA_020883555.1 Drosophila nannoptera | reverse complement strand
TGCCTTAAGCACATAAATAATTGAGAGGACATGCCCCACAGGACATCATTTATCAAATTGCGAGCCGCAGTCGTTACAAACAGACATCCCCCTCCCTCCCTCCCTCCCTCCCTCCCTGACTGCTCCAACCCTACCACTCCCGCTGAGCGGGTGAGCAGCTGCAGTTGAGTCGCGTAATGGCTGTCCAGCTGCCGGCGAATAGTTGAGATTTGCAATCATAAATATGCACAAGACTTTTATTGAGCCATAAAAATGAGAAGCTCGCAAATTGCTGCCAGATTCATTCGGATATGGATTCGGAGTGGCCGTGGAGATCCTGCGTGTGGCCCGGACGGCCTTGAGCTGCTGTCAGGAGGAACTCAGAGCAGTTGCCTGGTGGATCGCAGAGCTGCAGGCTGTAGGACGTCTGAGCTGCTCCTTGGATGAACCCAGAGCAGCTGCTTGGAGGCAGGCGGAGGTGCTGCCTCGCACCATTCAGAGGAACTTTGAGCTCATGACGGGAGAAACCTTAAGCTGCCGCCAGGAGGAGTTCAGAGCAGTTGCCTGGAACGACTCCCAGCCGCTCCCTGGAGGCGCTCCCAGCTGCTCCCTGGAAGCACTCAGAGCTGCCACCTGCAGGGTCGCCGAGCTACCTCCAAGCTAGTCTTCTCCGTGATATCACATCAGATTTCTCCGAGTGTGTCGCCTGTAAGAAATCAGGCTGGAGATATCTTATCATCCATTGCTGTAAAGTAATTGCCGCGTGATAAGCGCGCGATTTATGTATTTGCTCAATGATGATAACTCGGCCGATAGACTAGACCGAGCCCATGCCAGGGGCTGCAGTCATCCGTCAGTCGAACGAGCCGTTCGGAATGGATGCATTCAAAGTGTTTAGTCTCCGTCTTGTGGGCGTCCTGCTGTTGCTCTGGCTGCTCTGCGGCCTAGCTCTGGCCGAGGCCAGCGAGGAGGACAGCTCGGCCGCCGCCACGTTCTGGCAGCGACTGAAGACGAACTTCAGGGAGTTCCACTGGAAGCAGGACAAGCCCCAGCCGGAAGATGCCGCGACCATCGAGAAGCGCCGCGAGCTCTGGCAGCGTCTGACTGTAGCCCGAGTTTTGTAGAGGGAGCGGGAACTAGGACTAGACTCTGCACTGACCTACACACATTGGGAAAATAAATGAGATGAAGTCGAAGGGGATCGGGATTGGTCTTCGGCTGACCCAGCGGGGCCAACTTAAGGAGATTTATTCATGTTCTCTGCATTTACTGGGCTAGCTCTGAAAGCATTTGACATTCTTGGCCTGGTCGCAGTAGCCGGCCCTCTGGTCCCAGTAGAGGCCCTTCGGACAGGAGGTGAGCACGGGCATGCCCGCAATGCATATGTAGTACTTGCCGCAGTCGTCCGGATGCGGCAGATAGCTCTGCCGCTCCGATGGGCACTTCAGCGTGCTGTGCCCCACGCTCGGCGGAGTCGGTGCGCCTCCGCTGCCGCTCGGCTCCCGATCGCTGTTCAGGCTGGGCAGAGTGCTGGTCGTGCTCCCGCTGCTGGTGCTCACAATGTAGCAGACAGTCACCTGGCCGGGCGTCGACTCCTTGGGCCCATCAACAGCCAGATCCTGGCTCTTGCTGTAGCACTCGGCCGTGCTGCTCAGCTGGCATTCGGAGCTCTTGTAGTTCCAGCGTGTGCCGCGGCCGCACTGGTGCCGATGCAGATGGCCGTAGGCGCAGATGAAGTACAGCTGGCAGTTGGTCGGATGCGGCAGAAAGTAGGCGCCAAAGTGCCGGCACTCGATATGCTCCGGATCGTAGCGTTCCATTGGATTGACGGCCAGACCCGTCTGCACATCGACGGCCACGAAGACCGGCTGCGGCCTGCCCAGCCACCAGTTGTAGTCGGAGCTCACTTGTACGCTCGCCGCCGTGGTCGGCGCCGTGGCCAAGGACAACGTTATGTCCTCCGTCAGCGTACAGTTGGCCTTCTCGGGCGTATCGCACTGTCCGGTAGCCGCATCGAAGTGTAATCCTTGGTCGCAGTAGAAGAATGTGGCCACCGCGTTGCAAGCGAAGTACGCGTTGCAATTCAGCGGATGCGCCACCAGGTGCCCGTCCGTGCGTCCGTCACAAATCTGCCGGGCAACGCGAATACTAGCTAGTGAATGCCTCACGCGCCGCCGGGACTACTTACATGCGTCAGATCAATCATTTGCCTCTCGCTGGGCCTCTCGACGACAGCCTGGGGCATCCCGAGACCGATGCCCGCAAGCAGTGCGAAGTAGATGGCGTAGATTTCCATCCGCCGGTGCTCGTGATAAGTTCTTGCTTGTTGCTTGTTGTTTGTTTGATCAAATATTTGATTGCTTCCTCGTGTCGTTGCCTTATATAAGGCCCGGCTCCAGCCACGCCCAGCTGCTACCAGCTACCAGCGTGCTGGGTGCAGCCATTAGAGAGTCTTATGCGTACACTAATTGGAACATGGAAACATATTTTCCACCACTTGTTCGTGCCGGAGGCTAAATATCCGATAAAAGATATGTCGCAGCAAGAGCGCCACGAATTTTAGCACAATGAGTCATGCGAGAGCCCCATTCGAGGGCATACTTTTGGGCGGGCTGTGGATGGGCGTTCTTTTTTTCTTTTTAGTACACGGTCTAAATTGCAAAAGGTCAATCGAGTTTAGAACACGATCGAAATTCGCTTGAGTTGGTTGATGGAAAGCGGTGAAGCTTTAGTACATGATCTAAATTTAATTGAGATCGAATCTTGGCCATCGACTGATCCAATTAAGCTGATCGACTTATCGCCTTTTCCGCTACTCGGTGATTGGTCTAACTACCTGATCTAAATTACGATTATTAAGATTAAGCTAGCAGAAGAACACTGATCACACCTTAGTCTACATCATAGTCGAAATATCGAGAGAACAATTGACGCCCAACTGCATGATCTAAAAATAGTACGAGTCGAAGCCCTTCATTGATATTTACTCTTTCGTGGTGCGCAATTCAGTTGATCGATAGCTGGCCAATCGATCATAGTTTGGTCTTAGCGAATGATCTAAATTGCAATATAACGATTTGAACGAAACGTGTCGAAAGATTTATATGGACAATATTGATTTATATTCTCCGCTTATCGATCAGAGTTTCGTTTTAGTATATGATCTAAATGCGCGGTATCGTCCTCGATGTATTTTTAGACAATTAGCAAATGGGAGCCCTCTCAAACATTCCCAATTACCCCAATTTTTCATTCGGTCAAAGTCGATAGATAAAATATGGATTCGATGGGGACAGATAGCGGCATATTGGGGGACTGCTCTAATGCCCCCAAATTTATGTGCCCCTATTCCAGTTGGCCTCAGTTTCGGGCAGTTCTATTTAATAAGACCTCCGCCCACCGTACCACCAGTCAGTCGCAGATTGTAGCTCCGCCTCGGTTCGATATCAAAAATGAGTACGTGATAATTTTTCAATATTTTTTTTTTATTTTTTTCTCTAATTCGTCTTCCTTTTTCAAATGCGCTAAATAGAGTCCGCCGAAGAGAAATTCAAGTCGAATTTAGACCTTCTTCGAATAAGATTTAGAGAATTTAGTTCTTCTTCGAATAAGATTTATAGTATTAAGATCTAGTTCTTCCTCTTCTGCGGCTGGTCATTTCTAAAGCTCTGAATGTCCTTTACAGGTAGCGGTAAGGTCCACTTGCTGCTTGCCCTTGGCCTGTGGCTACCGATGCGGTTCGCCGCGGGCACATTTAATCCGGAACTCCTGTGCTCTCTGGTCATCGACAAGACCAAGATGAACGATCCGCGTTCGTGCAACTCCTGGATACAGTGCATCGACGGCAAGCCGGTGAGCGGCAGCTGTGACAAGGGACTGTTCTATGATAGAGAGAGACAGGATTGCGTGCCCTCAACGGAGATCAAGTGCGTTTCGAGCGATCCGTGCGCGGCAGAGCCGAATGGCTTCGCCCCCGATCCGTATTCGTGCAACGGTTACTATTATTGTGAGAATGGCAAGGGCAAGCGCGGCGTCTGCAACGAGGGACTGAACTACAATCCGGGCACAGAGTCCTGCATACGCGGCTTTCCATGCGTGGCCAAAATGGATCCCGACAGCGTCTGCAACATTCTGCCCGACGGCGTCTTCCTCAAGGATGTCAATAGCTGCAATGGCTACGAGATGTGCTGGAAGAAGGAAGTGATCGCGGCCACGTGTCCCAGCACCTTCTACTTCAATGCCGCCAAGGGTGACTGTGATTACCCGCAGAACGTGGAATGCGCCATCACCCAGCCGCCGCCGCTGACTGCGCCGCCGGACGCCTGCTCCAAGGCGGGCATATTCATCTCCGACGACAGCAGCTGCAATGGCTACTATTATTGCAAAGAGGACTCCGATGGCCAGATGCTGCTCATTCACGGCGAGTGCGACGATGACCGGTTCTTCAGCGCCAAGGGCGGCGGGGCATGTGCACCGCGCTCCAAGATCCGGTGCAGCTTCAATCGCTGCGTCAACCTGGGCTACGACCACATTCAGCTGGCCAACGAGTCGGCCGATGGCTGCAGGGGCTACGCGATTTGTCAAGACGGCACCAAGATTGGCGCCGGCACCTGTCCAGATGGCGAGTACTTCGACGAGATCACCCAGCGCTGCACCGACCAGACCATCTCGTATCCAGCCTGCGCCGCACCAGCCCGATCCACAACTCAAGCCGCGCTGATGGATGACTCCACAAGGAGCGACCCATGAGCCCTGGCCGCACCCCGATAAGGGTCCGCTCCTCCAATCAGTTTACCACAATTTTAAGCTCATTTATTTATTTACCCAGTGCGGACTTTGATAAGATTTTTTTTTTTTTAGGCTATATATAAAAGTGATAATGCTGCGAATTGGAATTATCAAATTATTTCAAATTTGTACATGTATATAGTATATAATATAATTGAGAACCTTTATGAAGGACTGAGATTAGCCAACGCTAAAAAGGAATTTGCGCTTGTCAATAATATTTTTTAAGTTTTTTTTTTTTTTTTTTTTAATTTTTTTTAGCGATGGCTGAAAATCCCATTGATCGTACATATACGAGAGAAACAGAAAGAGAGAGAGAGAGAGAGAGAGATATGCGAACGGGAACGGCGTTCATTTGGAGTCAAGTTCAGACATTGCACAGATTTAGGTACACATGGAAGTACACATCAGTTGCCTAATTGTACCAACTCTTTTTATCTGTGTACCGTTATCATGACCGTTCCTAAAGATGAGTGAACCGGGCCGCCGCAATATGGACTCTGAAGCTTAAAGGGAATTCGTGCTTATCAACATTATATATTAAGTTTTTTTTTTGCTTAATTTATCTAAGCGATGCCTGAAAATCCCATTGATCGTTTTATACATATACGAGAGAAACAGAAAAAGAGAGAGAGAGAGCATTTGGAGTCAAGTTCAGCCATTGCGCAGATTTAGGTACACATGGAAGAACGCATCAGTTGCCTACTTGTACCAACTCGTTCTCACAGATGAGCGAACCAGGGCTGCCGCAATCGCATTCGCCAGCCGCTGCGATATTTCGGCAGTTGGCCTTTTTTTGATATGATGCCCTAGCCTTGGCATTTATCGCGACAGCGACTCTTACTACCAGTACCAGTTGGTACAAGCACCTGCATATTATCAGTGCTCGTCTGTATTAATTAGCACGCATAAAGAATGTATGGTACATGGTATACCAAGTGGGTACATACATATTTGAGTACCTCAGTTCCTCGGAATATCAAATTCGTTTATTTTTCGACAGTCCGATAAAGAATTGTTTAGACATTTCTCAAAATGGTTTTACTAGTAATTAAATCTGCAGCCCGTCCAATCTATATACAACAGACCACTCCAATGCGAGATATAAATTAAAGATACAGTTGGCTATATTTAAAATAAAAAAAAAAAAAAAGAAGAGAGAAGTACGTGCAATGCATACAACTTCCACCAAATTAAGGTTTGATTTAATTAATTGTAATTAATTACAATTTGAAGACGGGACGCGTCCCGTACTTGGGCGTCTCGCCACCCTTAGGCTGCACAAGCGACGTAGTTGTGGTTCGTGGGAGTGCATCCCTGGCTGCGTTCGTCGAAGAAGTAGTCGGTGGGACAGTAGCCAGTGCCAACGGTGACGCCTTCCGAGCAACGGGCATAAGCCTGACAGTCGCCCAGCACATTAACATAGGTCAGCGAGGTGCCGGCACATCGGTCCAGCGCGCAGCGAACGTTGAGACGATCGCGGCAGGAGAGCTTCGCATAGTCAAAGTACGAGCCCAGTGGGCAACGCAGATGTTGGGGATTTTTGTCGTGCGTGCCATCCTTGGTGGCGGCACAGATGTAGTAATGACTGCACGACTCACTATCCGGGAAGTAGCCCTGACGCGGAATAGTGCCATTGGCCAAACAGAATGTATTCTCTGGTGGCGGCAGGGCAGCGGTGGCGTAACAGGTGGCGTTCAGTGCGGGCACACAGCGGCCCAGGGCGACGTCGTACGCCATTTGGGCGGCACATTCGCGCTCATGCAGAACGTCATTCATGCAGACATAGTACTTGTGGCAGTGATCCTCATTGGCCAGGCGAGTGTTGTTGGGCAAGGAGCGGCAGACCGGCGAGGTTGTCTTCAGGTTGGTAGGGCAAGTGTATTGAGTTGAATAGACACAGGAGTGTGATTTTGGATTGAAGATCAGTTCATTTGGGCAATTGGCCTTGACCTCGCGTCGGCCCTTGCATAGTAAATATCCTTGGCAGTTGTAGCTGCTGGGATCGGGCAAAAAGATGCCGTCCGTCTCATTGGCGCAAGGATTGGCAATCCTGTAGGTATCGGAAACAGACTCATATGGGCAATCAACCTTTTCGGCCATCGTGCAACGACCCCTATCCTTGTTATAGCTAAGTCCAGTGGCGCAGGTTCCCTCCTCCATGAAAGTGCCATTACCTGGACAGCGTACCCAATAGTTGCAGGTATTTGGCCGCAGGAAACTTGTGTCCAATGGCAACAGTTCGCACATCTCCGCCATCGTGAGATGTTCAAAGTTGTTCATTTTACTGCTACCACTGGCAACGGCCGCCACGGTGAGGATAAGCAACGTCAGGACTCCTCCTCTCGCTGCAATTTATGGCGTTAACAATGCTGTTACAGTGTTGAACAGCGTCATAAACAATTAATTACCTTGCTTCATGCTGTTACAAGTTATCGTTGATTATCGGCGATATAGCGATAGTTATCGGTATCCTTAAATTGGTGCGCTCACTAGCTCCGCGTGCAGCTCCACAACTTGACTGATGCGCTGCCAACGATCTGCGCCTTCTTAAATATGCAAAATTTCCCGCTTTTATTCATTGCCGTTTAGCGCAAAAAACAATTTGGAAAATGCACTGGCCCAAGAAAGACACAATGTCGTTGTCTCTACCTGTCTCCGATATCAGAAATCAATATGCGCGATAGCATTCTCATCTGATAGCGAGCAGCATGTAAATTACACGGCAATAACATGGCCCGTTCATGGCTCGATCTGCTAAACATCTGCGCATGATGTTGATATCATATCCCTATCATATATACATATATATAAACATGTATGTACCAGGCAATGAGTTGAGTGAACGCGTCTCTGAAGTGAATGAAAGGCTCGATATCATCGCGGAATCAAATTCATTGAGTGTTTTTCTAATATATATTATTTTTCATAAGAATCCGAAGAGTGATGAAGACGTCACATTGTTTCTAGTCACCTCCAAATGATTATATACAGTTTGAATCAGAATGCTAGATTTACTGATTTTATTTTCATGCAATTGACTTTACAAATAAGGAATATGAACATTTTTAATATATTTATGTATTTGGGGCAATAGGTTCAAAAAAAAAAAACATTTCCGATCATGTTGTCATTTTCGCATTACGATGTCGTTAGTGTGCAGATGGGGTACGTGGGCATTTTAGTCACACATAAGCCATGGACCTCATCGTAGTATGGAAAAGCTGGATCGTCACAGTAGGCTTTGCTACCATTTGGACAGTATGTATATTCCTTACATTCTGTGAATGGCACAGCTGCGTAGGTCAGATTCGTGTTTGCACAGCGGTTGCCATCGCATGCAATACTAGCTGGAGACACGCATTCAGAAGTACTCGAATCGAACTCCAGACCAAAGGGACATGCACCCCATACACCAGGTTCTGACTCAGCTTTACAGTAGTAGAATCCATAGCAAGTCTTGCCATCTGCCATATATCCAACCTTTGAACAAGATTCTGTACTCTTCTCAGGGGGAAGTTCTGGATCTTCTAGATTTGTGTCCCCTCCAGTGCCGGTACACGGATTATCTGGTTGGCATACACCAAGAGCAGCGTTATAATAAAGATTTGCGCCGCAACTTCCCCATACTCCATTGCCCTTGATGCATTGTAGATATTGGCCGCAGTTGTTGGGGTCACCAACGTAGATATTATTTGGCATAAAACGGCAAATGGAATCCTGTGGGCACGATGGGCCCCACACGCAGGTTTGGTTGCTCGCGGCAAATCTTTGGCCTGATGGGCATGAACCGAGCTCGGCTGTGCCATTGCCAAAGCAATAGGCGAATTTGGTGCAATCACTAGGCTCTGCTACGTATCCTGGTGTTTTCAGAACGCTGCATGTTTTTGATCCGCTTGTGGTGCACGCCGTAGTTGTAGCAGATTGACATGTCTGAGTTTGAGGCTCGTATACTAGTCCACTGCCACAGGAACCATACGATATGAGCTTTTGTGCCTGACAATATCCCCAGCCGGTACAATCAGCAGGATTCCCAATATAGCCTTGGCCCGACCACTGAGCACACATGTCGTCCATGGTATAGGCAGCAGTCTGGGTCCCCAGTAAAATGCAGGCGACCGCAAGAGCGGTTACTCTCGATTGAAGAGCTGTAAGAAAAGAGCACCGTCGCGATCAAGCACAAATCCTCTTGGGGGCAACCATTTCCGTGTCCAGATGCATGCCTACCTATCATTGCGTTCAGGTTGTTGAATGACTTATTGGCTAGCCTAGTACGCTATATGAGAATACCAACTCGATACTAAGCCTACCAGCCCACGATATGCTTTATATAGGGCGAGAGCCAAGCCTGCTCCATCTAATTCCCCTATCTGTGCGTTTAATTAAAACTGTTCGCGCCCCTGCAGATAAGCTTACCCGCGATCGAAACACACTAAAAGTACCATAATTAAAATGCGATAATGCTATTTCTCACCTAACATTTTCTTAATTTTTGTCTTCTATTCAACACTAACAGACGACTGCGATTCCGTTACACCGGTAGTCATATACATATTCGGACATTCTGACCGTCATCCGCTATGCCACTCCGAGATAGCCATGGCCAAAGCGAATCATTCACTTATTTTTACCCACTGTCCTCTTAATCATCGTCAGTATCTTCAAGTGTGCTCAGATAATCAGCTCCTTTCAAATGCTGCTTATGTGTGTAATTGTTATTTAATTCATTGACATTCCAAATTATTGATCGGCGCATCCAGCTATCTGGATTCAACTAATCGTATCGACCATGTCAGTTATGTTCCATATCATTTGACAATGTCTACGAACAACGCCATTTCCGTGGACTTGCGTTCGGTAGAATCCCACTGCTCGATTGGTATTTTTTTTTTCTTTCTTTCTGTTTTCTTTTTGACTTGCCAAAAGAATGTCTTCATTATTGCCGTATACTTTTAGGAGACCATTTGGTATTAAAGTATATAATATAAATTGTATTTATAGTACAGCAGAAGGATTACTAGAATAGAAAGCGGAACTCAAAGAAAATAACAAAAATTCTCCTTTTTTATGTGCTTTAATTACAAAATTAACTAATGGTCTAATTTACCATTCAGCCTAAACTCTCTCCTTGCTTAACAGTTATCGCTGAATGGCATATCAACGGACTTGCAAACAATTTGAGAGAGGATCGTTAATGGTGAACTTGCCAATACTTCTATTCTACAATCTTCACTCCAACAATTTTTTCTTTTGGGTCGAATGTGCAATTGTCTTTCAACAATCATTAGTACAGTAAAAGACGATGACACAAACGAAAGTTTTCACGTTCTCATTATTTCGTATATGTGTGTAAGTACATGTGCTGCACAAGCTGTGAACAAACGGAATAATTGGCTGTTATTTACATTCAAGACCAGCAGTTCATTCGTTATATACTTACATTCGCTTGTCAACGAATTTCTACATATTTGTGAATGGCAAACTTTGCTGCGATGTAATTTCATAATATACCTTTCGGCATGCCACAAAAAGTTTTTAAAAAGATTTGTACAGACGTTTTGCAGGTAAGTGACAATATTGCATACTTTGACGAGCTGCTATAAAGATTAAAGATAATACGAGAGCTCTTGCAAGCAACTCAAAGGGAATCAATATGTTTCATGTGGTGAGTGGAAAAGTACACTAGTATAAGAATCCCGTTAACATTGTGTTGATAAGGATGAAATTTTACTCCAAACAGAATTGAAACCACTATTTCCACTCCTTACTGTTGTTTTGTTTGCCATCCTTCTAACTCACAGTTTTTGTCTCATTCTAACTCGTGCCGCTATTGTCGTTTCTTTGCTTCTCATGTTCTTCAGTGATCGCCCCGTCCCTCTCCTCTGGATGTGTGTCTTTCAGTCTTTGTTTCTCTTGATCGTTTTATCCCTTTCATTCTTTTGCCATGTTCAGTTCTTCCTTTTTGCCTTTTAGCCTCTCCGCCATTCTATATCTTATCCCTCGCAAAGTTTCAACCTATCCCTCTCCAATTAATATGGTCAATCGACATTCACGCACCTTTCCTTGTAACCTGTGTTACTTATTTTATTTCTATATTTGTAAACAAATAATGTTCCACTGAATATATGAAGCTGTTCCTGTACTTAGAGGATCTTTTAGTATAGCATTATTATATGTAATTTAATTATCTAACTTTTCTAATGTTTACAATACATATGCTTTAGGCCCTAAAATTGAGTTCATGAACGCTCTTTCCCTATCAGTTTATCAACTTGAAAGATTTATGTGACTGGTTATTAGAATGTCCATTCACACCGCAAAAAAATACGTTGTTGAATCGGAAATTATCATAACTAGTAAAATTTATTGAGCCCTCACCCACTGGCTCCTAATTATTCGAATATTCAAGACAAAAAAAATCAAAAAAATAATAATAAAAAATAAAGAAACCTAAAACTTCAATATTTTCTTCCAACACATTCGGTAATATCTGCACATTTTTAGCAAAACCAAGATAAGATTTGAGCCGCTGAAACATAGGTATACTCTCTAATTTGTTGCAGAATCAGGTATCAGTATCATCGAAATTCCATACCAAATATAAATTCTCTTCAAGCAGCTGCCTCCATTTAGTCGATGCCGAAACGTTTGTATAGCCATAACACTGTCGAGTACTTACAAGAAGAGCTAAGCGTTTTTCCAGTCAATCGAAAATGCGAGGTGAGCAAAATACAGTCGAAATTTATGGAGCCAGGTGTTTCGTACTAGCCTCCTACTAAAACGAGCAGCTGAAAATTTTTTTCAGCGATATTTGGATTTGGTATTGGAGTTATCTTGCTAGAGCTGCTTCTTTTGAAGCCTTTGCAGGCTCTGGAGAACTTTGAGGACATATGTCGCCTGTTCAAGAATGGCATCCACATTCGGAAGCCCGGCTCGTGCAATGAGTATATTGAGTGCATCAATGGCGTGGGAAAAATACACACTTGTAAAGATTCACTGGTCTTCAATGTAAACTCCCAGAAATGTGACAAAGCTATAGCGAGCAACACTGTGCGTTGCGGCAACTTATGCGAGGGATTGGATCGTAAATGGGTAGCAGACCCCACAGATTGTCAAAACTATTTTTGGTGTAACAATGGTGAAGCCCTGGCTGGCCATTGCGATGCTGGTCAACACTTCAATGAGACGACTCAGTCGTGCCAATATGGAGTTGACTCCTTGTGCGTAGACGTAGCAAATATATGCGAAATATTGCCGGACAAAACAAAGTTCCGACAGGAGAACGATTGTAATGAATACTATGAGTGCAAGAGTGGTAAGCACACATTGCAATCATGTCCGTCCACGCAATACTTCAATGTGGAGACCAGCTCCTGTATGGACAAGAATTTAGTTGAATGTAACGCGCATTCCAAAAAGGATATCTGCCTGTCTAAAGGAAACGCTCTCAAGGGCTTTCAGTCGGATGGTGCGACTTGCCGTGGTTACTTCTTTTGCGGCGATTACGGCAGTGTTCACGATTTGTATCCCATATGGAACCAGTGCCCTGTTGGATACTTCTATGACGACATTAACAAGAAGTGCGACATTCCCACATCCGTGGTGTGCACTCATAACCGATGCGAAGGACGAGGAACTATGCTTGTGACAAGCAGCAGCAACGACTGTCACAATTACATTAGATGTGTGGATGGTGTGGAGGTCGAGGAGGGCACCTGTCATTGGGATTATTTTTTCGATGAGTCACGGCAAACCTGCACCAGCCAGATTATTTACGACAAGTGCTGCGATGGACGTGATTAAATTCGAAGATACACGTGTTTTTTATTAATTGCGAGGTATTCAAATTAATGTTTCTTGATTAAAAAATTTAAGAAATTTCAGAGCAATTATCTAGTGTTTTTTATATAATTAACAAATATGACCTCAAAATTGTAGCAAATCTTCATATTTACAGATTTTGAATTCTTAACTTTGATTACCATGCCGTTACAATCAAATTAACTTATCGATATTGATAGACGAAATGTAAGTTCCATAGAGTACTTATCAATATTATTTTATTTCTTACTAAAAACCTCATAGCTTATCAAATCGGCTTTAATGAAGAAACAATAAAAAAATGTCCTTATTAAAGTTATTATTTATTTGATTTTAATTTAAGAATAATGGCTGTGAACTGTTCCGATAAATGTTATGGTTCTTAGCGCTGTTAAGTATCGTGAGACTGTTAATTTTCGTGCCAAGCGCTCGCTTGTACAGAAGAGTGTACCATCTCTACTGGATCACGATAAAAGCCGTCTCACATCGCAGATTGTTTTTTTTTTTTTTTTTGCAATGCCCGTAAACATATTTAAAACTTCAAATTGAAGAATTTGTTAAAGTGAAAACAGACAGGCTGACGTTAAGTCGGTAAATAAATTTAAAATATGTAGAAAAAATCACGCTAAGCTACTTTATATATATTTTCGGTTGTGTATTACCTTAAAGTATAAGAGAACAAAATAAAAACGCGTCACGTTTTGAATTTCAGTTCAGCTTTGTTACAATTTCATCAACAGTCTTGGCATGAAGCCTACTCAGTCCGGTGGCAGCAGTACTAATAATAATAAAATGGGTGAACCCATTGAATATGTTACCCTTATAAGTGATGAATCTGACGGGGAGCCATCCCCTAAGCGAAACTCTACCGGAGGATCTAGCCAAGTCAGTGGTCAAACAAAAACTAAGTTTGACGACGATTCCAATGATACACCTGCGACCAGTGACGAGAGGCGCACAAGTCGACGTAACAAGCCTAAAGTGGACTACACAAATAAACCTGCAACTGCCAATGCTGAAACTGGGTCCTTTGAAAAGTGTAGTTCTGGGTCTTCGGCCAGCAGCACTGGCGTGTCTGATAAACGAAATCAAGTGCATGCGGATCATCGAACTCGCAAGTCGGAAACTGCAGCTGCTCAAAATGCAGGTGGAACGCGCCAGGCTCCTGCAAAGGAAACAAATGGAACCAATGGAGATGCTCGGGACAACAGTACTCCGACATTGCTCTCTGGGCAAGAAGGAGCGGTCTTCCAGTCGCGGCTACCCTTTAACAAAATGACACCCAACGAGGAGGCTTGCTTTCCCGACATCAGCTGCTCGGGAATACTTGGCCATCGAGTTTTCCTCAACATTCGCAATGGCTTGCTGCATATGTGGGTGGATAATCCTAAAACACAGCTGATTTTTGAAAGTGCGCTCAAACGGCTGCCGCCGCCCTTCGATAGTGACCCAAATTTAGTGAGACGGGTGCACTCATTTCTCGAACGCCACGGCTTCATCAATTTTGGCATATTTAAAAGATTAATTCCAATACCCACCAAAAAGCTGGGCAAGGTAATTGTCATTGGTGCAGGCATATCTGGACTAGCTGTTGGGCAGCAGTTGCAGCAATTCGGTATGGATGTGATTGTACTGGAAGCAAGAGATCGTGTCGGCGGGCGTATTGCTACTTTTCGAAAAAATAACTATATCGCTGACCTTGGCGCAATGGTGGTAACGGGAGTTTATGGCAATCCAATGACCATATTAAGCAAGCAGATCGGCATGGATCTGGTGCCAATTCAGCAGACATGTCCACTGTACGGCCCTGATGGCAAACCTGTGCCCAAAGAGAAAGATGATGTTATCGAGCGTGAATTCAATCGGCTACTTGAATCTGCCAGCTACTTATCGCATCACCTGGACTTCAACTACGCTGGAAATAATCCCGTATCGCTGGGAGACGCTCTCGAATGGATAATAACCATGCAGGACAAGGCTGTGCAGGAGAAGCGAGCTGCTCACATGCATGAGGTCATTGCCGCGCAAACAAAGATCATTGAGCATCGTAAGCGGCTGAAGGCAATATTACAGAAGATTGCAAAGCTCAAGGCTCAAGTTCGGTTTTTAATCAAGAACCGGTTACCGAGGAGCGCTCACAATGATAACACTTATGCCTTGCAAGAGTTTAATATACGGAACAATCAAATCAAACTGGAGGACGCTATCCAAGCTGAAGAGGAACTGCGCACGGAAGGGCTTAAGTTGGAGCTTAAGCTACAAGATCTGGAACAACATGCACCGTGGTAAGTGCTGAACTATACATCAACTAATCGATAGATTAAGCAAATGTTGACTTCTATTCTATATACGCATTCGCGTAGCCAGGTGTATTTATCTTCCCGCGACCGTCTAATCCTCGACTGGCACTTTGCGAATTTGGAGTTTGCCAATGCAACACGCCTTGACAACTTGTCGCTCAAGCACTGGGACCAAGATGATGACTTTGAGTTTATTGGCCACCATACGACAGTGCGAAACGGTTACTCCTGCGTTCCAGTGGCGCTCACCGAGAACATTGATATACGTCTGAACAGCGCAGTCAAGGAAATAAAGTACACCAGCAAGGGAGTGGAGATTGTGGCTGAAAATCCGAAAACCTCAAATTCGCTTATGACGTTCAAGGCCGATTTGGCGGTCTGTACGCTTACCTTGGGTGTCTTAAAGGTGGCGGTCACGCAAGATGAATCGCAGCACGCGAACACCGTCAAATTCGATCCACCGTTGCCCGACTGGAAGCAACAGGCGATACGTCGGCTAGGATTTGGTAATCTCAACAAGGTTGTGCTCTGTTTCGATCGTATATTCTGGGATCCCAATGCCAATCTCTTCGGACATGTTGGCAGCACCACTGCCAGTCGTGGTAAGTCAAAATAGCGATTGTCCAAAGTGCTTCTAAATTATCGTTATCTTACTAGGGGAAATGTTTTTGTTTTGGAGTATCAGTTCCAGCCCGGTTTTGCTCGCCCTCGTCGCTGGCATGGCAGCCAACATAGTCGAGAGCGTTACGGATGACATCATCATCGGACGTTGTATGTCTGTGCTCAAAAATATTTTTGGCAACACATCAGTGCCCCAGCCCAAAGAAACTGTCGTAACTCGCTGGCGTAGCGATCAGTGGGCACGAGGTTCGTATAGTTATGTGTCGGTCGGCTCGTCTGGCAGTGACTATGATCTGCTTGCTGCACCAGTCATCCCTCCCACCAGCTTCGAATCACGTTTCGGCAAGGACCCGGGAGAACTGCCACGCCTTTTTTTTGCCGGCGAACACACGATACGCAACTATCCAGCTACCGTGCACGGTGCTTATCTGAGCGGGCTGCGAGAGGCTGGCCGCATTGCGGATTACTATTTGGGCTATCCGGAAGGAACGCCGCCGGATATTGGCTACTCTGTCACGGAAGCAGCCAATTCGGTTTCAGTGGGCAATGTTGTAAAGCTTCGCGACCTATCCCCGCGTCTGTCCGATTCGCCCGTGTCCAAAAAGTCTGAGGAGAGTTCAAACATTGCCGATTCAACAGATTTGCAGTAAATCATGTCATTTTTTTTTTTTATTGTTTAGTAGCAACCGAAGAACCTATTAGAAATATAGTTATATCAAACATATAAATATTATGTATGCACATCAGTTAACATATGATAGGTTAAATCATCGTGGATTAAAGGCAACAAACATATACTTAGAGCGCCACATTTCTTACGATGAACTAGAACAGCTCACAAATATATTTGTAATCTCCTTAGTTAAGCTTCTTTTGATCAATTCAGTTAAGGTTAATGACAATCTGACTTTGCCTTGGGATATACTTGTGACAGACGATTCCAACAGCATCGAGCATTCGCCTTGAAGCTCTATATATTGGCTTATGACTGTATTTATCGGATAAATAATTTATTTCCCGAATGCCCGATTGGATTATCAGCTTTGTGCACTCATTGCAGGGAAAGAGTGTTGTGAATAGACGAGTACCCTCCAGCGTTGTGGAGTTGCTGTTTAGTATCGCATTGGCTTCGGCGTGCACCACATACATATTCTTATTGTTCTCGGATGATTTATCCTCATCCTTTGACCAGGGGAATTCGTCATCGCTGCAGTTTCGCGGGAAACCGTTATAACCAATGGCTACGATGCGTTTATGCTGGTCGACGATACATGCGCCAACCTGCGTGTCGGGATCTTTGCTTCGCTGTGCTGAGAGTATAGCGGATGCCATGAAGTAATCATCCCATTCCAGGTAATCCTTTCGCTTTTTATTACAAGCAATTTTCAAGTTTTCAATATTCGGGATTTCTGACATCACACTAAAAAAAATTAAGGAGCTCTTGGATTACTAGTCTCTTGTTTTGGTTGATATTGTTGATTAAGCTAATGATAATTTATATTTATAATTATATGATTTGTTTTTATTCATATTCCATATTATCATAACAATTTAAAGGCAAAATAAATGTGTATAGTATATAATTATAGAATTGGAATTTACAAAAAAATACTTTTCAGAATCTAGTTGTTCAAATCGAAATATTTGATTGGGTTTATTAATAGGGATTATAAATATTTTAGGATTTCTGAACTTGTATAGGATTCTGCTTGAGGTGCAGATAAATCGAGCGCATCCGCGAAACGTCCTTGCCCGACTTATTGACCTTAGGATTGAAATCACACAGCTTCGCTATGCGCTCCCATTCAGTTCCTGGCTCAACAGCTCCATTCTCTAAAGAGGCGGCTTGTACTTCAGCGTTACGAGACGACAATTTCGTCTTTGCTATAGATTCTTCGATCTGGCGTAGCCAATCATCAAGCTCCTTTTTCGACTGCTGCCGCAGCTCTTCCTTTTTACGCTCCTCTTCAATATCCTTCTGCTCCAGGCGCTGCTTTTGTTCTTCACGCCATTTACGTATTTTCTCTGGTTCCTCTCGCGACGGTGGTGGTCCTGAGATTCCAACCGGTTCATTCGATTCGCTCCCAATAACTTCAAAGCTACCTGTGGACGATTCCAGCCCCCCTCCAACATTTGCAGATAATTCGCTTCCAAGTTCAGCACCAGCGCTTACAAAGCCACCAAGCAAACCATCATCAGTTGGAGCTGCAGCTATATTTGTAGTAGTTCCACCTGTTATTTCCGCTTCAAGATCCCCAAGGACAGACTGCTCGCGTGCCAGAAACTCTGCTGCTGGATCAACATCCTCTTTGGTATCGAAATCGTGACCAATATCCATATCTGTTATTCTCTATACAACAGAATTGCAGTTTAATGGGCGTATATTTTTTCTTTTTTGTTTTGTCACACGTATCAATGTATGTTTCACATGAAACAGAATTGATAATTTATAAAGGAACATTTCTTACCTCCCAGCTATTCGCGATATGAAAACTTAGTTCAGTTCAGTTTTAATATTTTACGTATTGCCAAATATAATGTTTAACACGTATTTTTCACTCTTTTTGGGAAAAAAATCTCTATAGTAATAAGTAAAATGACAGTCACCAATAGAGATGACAAGTTATCGATAAAATTTAGTTAAGTTCAGTACCGATTAGCATTGCTTCAATTTTTGCTTATTGTTTTTTAAATTCATTTGGCGTTAAATATCAGTTGAAGTAAACGTAATTAGCTACTTTAGAATCTACGTTAGACCATACTGACAAAAATTAATAAAATGTGTATTTAAAAATATTCTTTTACATTTTATTGTGTTCACCCTGGAGCGTCCTGATATATATGTATATAGCACCATTACTATTAGTGGCAGTAAACATGCATGTGGAAAGCGTATGTTTGGCATACAAGGCTCCACCGGTGAGAAAGCTTGCTACGTATAGTTCGCCACTGGTTTATAAAATTAACACATTTTACAACACTTGAAAGTGTAAAAGAACTGGATTTTTATGTATGTTTACACACATAAATATTGTATTTACGCACGTTGTGATACATGTATATACAAAAAGGTTAGTATTGAGAAGACTAAATAATTCTAAAATATCGCATATTTAACTTACCAAACCAATAATCAATTAAAATATCGTAATAAAACAATGCAGCGGACTAAATGTTTACACTCTGGCTAACATACGCACACGGCTTTCATCGAACTGACTCACGTGTGCAGCGTTCAAATGAACAAATAGTTCATTTGTACTTGAGCGGCCATTTTGGAGATTGTTTCACCCACAAAAAAGTTATGCAGCCCAATTGTAGTAGTTTACAAAATAAATTTACTTAAAATTGTAACGTAAATAGACAAGTGCATAATCAAAGCTAAAAATTAAGATGATCCATCGAAGTGTGAAAGCATCGAAGCAGTAAAACGACCAAGTTGCTTTGGTAGTGACAATCTCTC
>JABVZY010000001.1:13848166-13861666 GCA_020883555.1 Drosophila nannoptera | reverse complement strand
GTGCGCCGCTAGCAGTTCTAATACGACGGGTCAGGCGCACGGCTCCAATGCGGTCTACGACACCAATAAAGAGTATGATGAGCAGCACATGTGCTCGAATGTGGTGGCACCAGCCATGGACGCATCGCACGAGTCGGAGCACAATGAGAACAATGCAGAGGCAGTTAGCGAGGCGACCAACGAGCGCGAGTTGTCCAGCGATCGGGATAATGTGCTGGAGGATGATGAGATCGACTATATGAATCATTTGCTATTGTTGCAGCAGTTGCAGCAGAATGAATACACGCGCATGCAGCATCACCTGATACCGGACCAGATGTCCTTGCTAAATCTTGATCTCTCCTCTCTCAACTCCCTCGAATCGGAGACTAATTCTTGTGGTAATACGCGTGAGTCGCTGCGTACCGCAACAGCAGCTGCGCTGGAGCAAAACGATTGCGAGTACCTGAAGCAGGTGAAACGCTTCTGCGCATCTCTCGTCCTGCCGCAGGCCTTCTTCGACATACGGCTCGATCCGATTTGCTTCTGTACAAAATGCTGTGGCAATAGCAACGGCAACACCGACAAATTGGAGGGCTGGGTGTACTTCAAGCTAAACCAACAGACTGTTAATGCACTGAGCACATCAACATCGTCCGCTACTGGCTCGCTGGCTGCGCAGGTCCATCTCGATCTAAATGGCGATTGGCTGCCCTTCTACTATATGACACGCGTAGATAAGATTCGCGCCATTTTGGATCGTGGCCATCCGCTGCCGCTGGAAATGGACGAGGATACGGTGGCAGCCACGCACAAAGATGAGCCCGGCACGCGTCTGGAGCTCTACTACTCACCGAATGCCACAGTGATTGAACCGGTGTTGCCGCAACATAATTATGTTTCCGACCAGGGCGTTCATCGTATTTCCACTTCATTTGAGGTGTATGTGCGACGTCAGTCCATTTCTGGCGTCACCACCGGCAAAACCGCCAGCGAGGCGAAAAGACGCAGCCTGCATACGGCCGACAACGAAGCGGCCAACGATGGTGGATCGGGCTTGACTGGTGCTACTAGTAGTGCCGGCGGCACGAGCTCTGGAGCCTTAAACGAATCGTCTGTCCATCTACTCAATGATCTTTGCTGGTTCACAAAGGAGGCGGGCGCCTGCATTATTAATGCACTTATAATTAAATTGGATCGTGTCGAGGAGCCCGCAAATACCGATCCGCAGACAAGCTAAACATAAGATTTAAATATTTGTAATAACCATATGCTAGTCACCAGCTCGCAGCCAAAATTTCCTATTTATCTCTCGCCCACATGATATTACACGCTGTCTATCCTACACGTTCTCACATTCCCCCTATACAGAAAAGTGAAAGGAGATCTCGAAATATAATCACAATAATACACACAAATGTTCTCTAATTTATTTCTGTACCATTTTGCTTCTTCAATATATTAATAATTTGAGATACTTTGTCCTGGAGATTGTTCAGCCACACGTTCAACTCTGACACTAGAGCAGGATTTCTCTCAAGCAGCGACTCATTCGCGTAGACATCCTTTTTCAAACAGATCAGATAAGCTGTAAGGTTGATCACGTCCGCTTTCAGTTGATTCGGTTGGCTAGCTCTCTCTGCTGTGAGATTGTGGGTAGGCGGATCACACAAAGTAGAGCCTGTTCCGCTCGAGCTCAAGGAAATTTGTTCACTTGCAGGCTTAGCACCTGCTAAATATGCCGATAAGGTGAGCACGAAAATTACCAGAAATTTCATAACTATTAATTTCGACCAAGATCGATCCGGGATAAAACCATACTGAATATGCAAGCGCCTCCGAGCGACTTATATAGTATGTGGACCCAGACAAATCAACACAGTCCTAAATTATTCGGGAAACCCATTACTGATAAGAAACCTGTATGTACAATATATATATATACATGATATATATGGGTATATATAGAATATATAGTAAAAGACGATTGTGAGTGCTTGTTGGAATCATCATTATGGGGTTTTATTTGATTATTTTAATTCCATTCGTTTAGTGTTGTTTTTGTTATTATTCAACTATATGCGATAATGGTCGATTAGAAAATGTTTTTATTAAGTGCAGCATCCATTCGTAGCTGTGTCTGCTCCTATGCATGTCTCCTTCTGTCAGTCACATCCACAGCCATCGTCTGCTGCACTTCAACTGGCTTGTTTTATAACCGCTTATAAAATTAAATTGTTGTTTACAATAACCAGGTTTTTGCTGATTCTGATGCGTCGAGAAAGCAAAAAATGCATATACAAATTGTTGTTTCATGTTTGTATTCGTTAAGTTAAGTGTTCTATTCTTGATGTTTTCGTTATCGTTAGCCAATACCATTTATGTAACTGTTGTGTGGTTTCTATATTAAATATACCAATAATTGTAGACAATATTCGGCGTTCGGCTCACTCCACGTCCATGGCCCCCTCGCCAGGTTCAGAGTTCATATTTGTGGTACTGTCCACATCCATTTTGTCACCGGAGGCGGCAGTCGGTTCTCCGCCATTCTGTTCCGCAGCTTCCTTTGGTGATGTCGCCTTAGCAGCTGGCTTAGGTTTCGCTCGGTTAATGACAGAATTGACGCAGGCATTCAGCGATTGTAACTCATCGCGTACCGCCTGCAATGTGACAGGACTATCGACTGTTTGCGGTGAATGTGTGAACTTGGACAGATTGTTGTCAAGCCATTTTTGGGCCTTGTCTGCGCTTTCAGCAATATTGATAAATTCGGTTTCCGTCAAATGATCGTATTTCGGTAAACCCTTGCGGAAATCAAGCACAGCCTGGCGTGCATTGGCAATGCTGCTCTTAAGCTCCTCAAAGGCGGCCGGGCATTGCTCGTAGTCGTGGGCACGTGACTTGATCGGATCGATTTGTTGCCGTAGTGCCGACAAACGATTGGTGTAAGTTTCACGCTCGCAATCCTCGCCCTCCTCATACAGCCAGTTCTCGAGATCATTAAGCTGTGCTACAATACCCTCACGATCCCCCTCAACCACATAGCGCTCAAGTGGTCCACCCTACCGAAAGAGAAATGTTATACAATTTCACTCTCTATGAAATCAATAAAACATTTACCTGAAGTTTGTTCCGCATATCATAAACGAATTCTTCCAAAGCGTTCTTAGCATCAATGCGCTCAGTTTCCTTTTGATCGTTGCTAATCATCTTGGTCTCCTGCTGTGTATAATTGGCCAAGACAGCTGGCTCGAAACCATGAGTGGCCACATCCATGGGTAATTCGATGGTCTTTGTGGACTTCTTCTTTGTTTTGTCATTACCCCCCTGCAGAATTAAAGAAAACAAAATGAAGATAGGGAAATCTTATAAATAACATCAATTACAAAGTGTTATGATTCTTATAGCCAATAGAAAAAGAGGAAATAGCTCGAAGCGGAACAACAACAAAGCGAAGAGGAAAAACAGCTCAAGTAACAGCCTACAATATGAGCAAAAGATTGTGATTCGTGTCTTAATTATGTAAAGTTCGAGTAGCATTCATTGGGGGGTTAAGGGGCGCATGGTATATAACGTGTTTTTGTTTATTGCATAGTTTCTCAAATTAACAAATGTATATATTATTTGAATATAAAATGAAAATTATTCAAGCAATTAAATATATCATATAGGAGTTGATCATTTTGTTTTGTTTTTCTGCAATATTATATGTAGGAGCACACAGGGTAGGCGGCTTATGAGCGGTCTTCATCATTCGATTCACTATCGGCTGTTGGGTGGGAAAAGAAAGCGCAAAACTTTGTGCTTAATATTTTCTCAAACAACATTTCCAATTTCGTGAAATTTTCTCATGTTTTATATTAGAAAATTATAGTTTAAGATTTTTATTTGCTTTAAATTTGAAAACGTACCGAACCAAACCAGCCCTTGACCCGTTGTGCCCACCCTTGTCCGCCAGGCGATGAGGCTGTTGATGTATTATTATCATCCTCATTCTCAAAATATGCCTAAGAGAGAGCAAAACGCGAGCGCACAATATCCAATATTTGGGTATATAGTAGTCATAATTGAATGTATATATAGTATATAGAATCGCACATATGCAATATACAACTAAAAAAATATAATTAAACAGCAAGAGGAATATCAGCTACAGCACTAGATTTGGAATGAAATCAAGGCGGAATTATGGAACATGAACTAACAAAAAAAAAAAAAAGTCTCTAAAACAATCCACATGTATAGCAAATCCAATATCTAACTATTACGAAAAAAAGAGAAATACTACACTTGAAAAAAATGAATGAAATTGAAAAGCCAATGCTCAACTAGAGTTAGCAACGTTACATTATTGCAGAACAACCATGCGATAAAAATGGTCGCTTATACGCCCCTATAAACGATATCGTATCAAAACCTTTTTCAATACTTTAAAGTTTATAAGCTCAAATAAGTTGAATTTAAAAGTTGGATGAGATTTTCTGACATATTACGCTTAGGTTTCATTCCTATCGAATCGTAATAAGCCAAGGTTCGGATCGATTAACTAGATGTAGAGTGAGTTTGTTAGAAGGTTAACGCATCCGATAGGTTTATAATGAGAGAAATAAGAGGGGCAGCAGCGCCTATTAGACACGAGATGACGAAATGTGTATGAAAAAGACGATGAGACTAGAGAGCTAATAAATGAGTTTCTGAATGGACTTACATCTGGTTGAGAATCCATTTGTTCGCCAGAATTGGGCACAGCTTGTTCAACGGCCGGTTTCTCCTCTGTGGCTGCCTGTTCAATAGCAGCGGCAGCAGCCTCTTCCTGTTCCTTACGATCAACGAGCGTGGCCGATGATATTAGAACTATTCCGTTTTGATTAATTCGAACTTTCAATTTAACATCTTGGCTCTCGCCGCGTTCTGTTGGCTTTACATCCTTGATTTTCCAAACGCCAATGGTTTGATCTGGATACGGCACCGGTTGACCGTACACAATAGACGCATTGAACGGACCCTTGCGAGATATTGTCATTAAGCGACTAAACGGTGCCGGATGGAATTGTGGGAAGATTTCAACTTCACCATTTGATGTTGAGCCATCACCATCCCATAACACTTTCACAGAGTAGTTCTGTATGTCTGTTACTCCGAATTCCCGCACACGCACAGCTGGCGACATAATAGCGCATTGGAGTGCTGCTCCACGGGAAACAGCCTCGTCCTGGTTAAGTGTTGTACTGGCCGGCTTATTGAATACCTGGAAAATCAAACAAGCATTAGAGATAGAACAAAGTTGATATTGTGTCTAATAATTTACCTGCTCGATGAGCTGCTTGATAGACGGTATACGAGTGCTTCCGCCCACAATCTCCACAGAGTGTATATCATCCAATGAGAGCTTTGATTCAATTAGAAGTTTCTTGAAGGTTTGCTCAACACGATATAGAACCGGAGCGCATAGCTCTTCCATTTTGGAACGCTGCATTGAAGAGCTTACATCTATATCGTCAAAAAAGCATTCAATATTTAGAGGCAGTTTGGTGCTGTTAGCAGACATTTGCTTCTTTAGTTTCTCAATTTCCGTCAATAGACGCAGATGGGCACGAGCATTGGACTTAGCATTGATCTTATACCGCTCCAAAAACTCCTTGTTAAAGTGCTCTGCCAGTGCCAGATCGAAGTCGCGTCCACCAATCTGATCCCATGCGCTTGCCAACATCTTCAGTTTGCCTTTGGTGAATACACAAGCGCTGACCTGCAGCGACGAGTGTCCAAAATCAACAAAGATTACATTACGTGGCTTGTCCTCAAACAGATCATTCTTGTAGAAACCATAAGCCAGAGCCGTGGCAGTGGTCTCATTCATCAGGCGCAGTACATTAAGGCCCGCGATCTGTGCGGCATCTAGCAGAGCACGGCGCTCGGCATTGGTGAAGAATACAGGGCAGGTAATGACGCAGTCATTAACCTGCGTTTGCATGGCCGCCGCCGAAGTCTCCTTCAACTTGGTGAAAAGCATAGCTGTCAGCTGTTCGGGAGAGAAATGCTGGTCTTCGCCCAAATAGGTAACTTTGATGCCAATGCTGCCATCATTGCGCGCCTCTACGCGGGCTGGAATGCTCTTGAGTTCGTGTTGTACATGTGGATCGTTGAATTTGCGGCCAAGTAAACGCTTAAAGCCGCCAACTGTGTTTTTCATGTTTGTCACCTGCTGGTTCTTGGCGGCAACGCCAATAATGCGCTTCTTGCCATCAAAGGCCACAAAGGAGCTGCAAGAGCGTGGGTATGAAATTATTATTAATTTATAACAAAGTAACTCATTTTTTTAATTCTTATTAGATTTTTTTCTTCTTCTGAGCTTCTGGTTAGAGATTTATTAACTCTTAATGTAGGCTATTTAAGGTTTATGCTTAGTGAGAATTATTTGACCTGGAAGGTTCTATAGATTCTTCCCCCAAATTACTGGCTACAGAGTAAACTAATGCTTAAGCAACGGGTCAAATATGGTTGCGTTGCCACAACAAACTTAATTAAATCGACACATACTGCAACTTACACAAGTACATGCACCGATAGACATATATTGCCGTATATGTATAAACGGGTTGTCATTGTATGCTTATGTGTGCGACACCGTGTTTTGCCGGCTTTGATTTTATTTTTGACGATTTAGTGTGAACGCATTCGCTCTCTCGCACTCTTCTTCGTCCATATTTTTCTCAGCAACAGCTGCGGCAGCCGTTTGCTCTCTTCTTAGATGCTATTGACTGACCGACCGACCGCATGACGCATACGATGATATGCGTGCGGCGATGTGTGCATGTGTATGTATTTGGATTGGCCAAATTTTAAAGCATATTGGCAAAAGTGGAAATTGCTCCCACACATATTATATATATTTTTATATGTACATATATATGTACATCCAGAATCTGAGTCAAATATTGTACCGAAGACCCATTTTAAATGGAACACGTAGTGCAACATTTCAAAGCGGCCTCTCATTAATTTGCAATGCTTTTTATGGAGCGCAGACAGAGCCAAATTTAGGCCCGAGTGCACAAATTGCATACATATGGTGCTCTATGTGTATTACATATTATTTGTACATATTTTTGCACAATATCGTAAATTTATTCTTCTATAAGCGTTACCAGTGACAACAATGGAAATTTCTAGGTGCACACACATTCACACAGAGGCCGATTTACGCACACATTTGCAAACACACACACAAGCACGCATGGTATTGGGCATGACTTACATTTATACATAACCTCAAAGAAAAGGAGAGAAAATGATTATGTACAACCAATAAAGAAGCTATCGTTAATTGATTGCAAATAACAGATTTAATGATAATCATGTTCTATATTTGAGTACTTACGGTGTTGCGCGCAGACTGTAGTCATTGGCGAGAGTCTCGATGCCGCCGGATCTGGCTGCCGCTACATAGCAGCCCTCGTTACCGAAATCGATGCCAATCACAGACATTTTGCTTTAGTTTCGGCTCACGATTCGATTCAATTGATTGATTAAGTTAAACTAGTTATTTGGTTAGACTTTCTTGCCTAGGTTACTTCTTTTTATAATGGAGCGACTGTTGTGTTATTCAGCAACTGAAAGTATATAAAAAAAAAGTTTATTTAAGTCCCCAAATATCACACACTTGATTTAATTTTATTTTAATTGACATATAACTCCCAGATTGCCTTTCATTTAAATATTATTCTCCCAGTTAGGATTTGACTAGAGAAGAAACACTACTAGTACAATCGCCCACACGTTTCTTAAAACAATTTAACTCTTTTTTGATTGTTATTTCTTCAAATTATATTGACACACATTTTTGCAAATTTTTTGTATGCAGACACTTTATGCTTTTTTAGCAATGTATAAATGCTTAAATTTTTCTACCGCAACCGACACGTTTTTTCAGCGTAATGAAAATTGAAGCGGCGACGTCGGCGTCGACCGAGAATGGTAACGAAGCTTCTCGAATCGACTACTCGATTAGTCGATTTCGCTATTCAAATTTATCGCACTGAGTCGATTTCAGCGCTCACAAGGCGTTGCTATCACGACCTAAACAGAGGTATTTCCGGCCATATAGTAACGGACTCTTCGTTGTCTTATTTAAAATCTTATTGAAAGATAACGGTCTCAAATTATTTCAACAGAAATTTTTATTATAAATGTATCTATGAATATATCGTTTATTTAGCCTAAAACCAAGTGCGCAAAACAAATTGTAAGTAGGAATGGTAGACATCGGTACAATACCGAAAACATAATGACATAAACTTAGACTAGATTCCATTTCTATGCTTTTTAGGAATAATTTTGAACACATGAAACAATTAGGAGCGAGTGAGTAAACATCTGAGATTCGATATGTAATCTCTACATAGAAAATTTAGCTGAATTCCATTGCTATTCTTGTTATCTGTCAACTCATCTGGATATGTAGTATACTAAGGCATTGAGCCAACTCTATCGTTGTTCCGTTCCGCATGGAGTACGTCCGTGATTGCAATAATTCACAAGGATTTGCCGACGTCCGTATTATATATGGTAAAGGTAACGCGTTTCTAAGGTCACTAAGGTGCTAAACATGCTGTATATAAACATTATTCAACAGGGAATGTTTTCATAACTTTTTTTTGCAGGGTATAGGCCGTTGTGCCGATGATTAAATTTTTGTGGTTACTAATTCGAGTCTTTCTTTTCTTTCGCATAAATGCTAAACAGTCTTGCCGGTCCCATGAGTGTTGTTTATCATTATTTCTTAAGATCTCTCATATGCCTTACAGTTGGACTACCAGCCCTGAGGCAGATATATTATCACCAGCGCCCGCTGTCTTTTTAGCAACCCGACATACTAAAACAGGGGCAACGCATATCTCCACTTCGATCCTTTGCAAATCCTCTCCAAATTGTATAAATTCTGGCCAGCACGGCACGGGATTGGTTGCGCCCATGCGCATTCGTGGTGCTTCCTTCTGAGCGGATGTTGCAAAGCTCTCGTCCAGAACCAACATAACCGACTCTGGATTAATCTGTTGAAGTATATGTATCGTTTTTTTTTTTCTTCTTCGTTTTATATATGACAAAATATTTTACTCACAAATTGGGATTTACAGACGTAACGATATGCCGTTAAAGCAGCTTTAGCTGCCGCTGCTCGTGTATTTTTCCATTTAGAATCGATTACGGTCAGAATGGCCTGGTATGCTAGCGTGTGCACGTGTATCCTTGACACCATACGACGATTGGAGTCAGCCTTACGATGAGCGTGGTAATCCTCCAGTAGACTAATAAAGACTTGACGCATTTGATCAAGCGTATTGGCTATGCGTGGATTCCAATCGGTAGCTAACGTAGTCTGACCATGTTGCAGTACTTCACGCAAGTTAGATAATTCTTGCTCATTCATTCCTAGAGAGTCAACATAGGGCAGAACGAATTTCCTCAGTTGCTGCAGCAGCTGCAGCTCTACATAGCTTGCAAACTCAAAATGGTGTAGCGTAAATTGCGGCTGGCTAGTCAACTGCATTTGTACCACACGTAATCGCGCCTCGCGTACGCCTGGATTAAATTTGAACATGTCCATCATTTGCAGGCCGCTAACTACTAGTAGTTGTGGATTATATTGCTTCAATGCGTCTGTCAGCTGCTCCACCGATCGCAGATGTGGATTGTTCTTGTCGTTATGCAGTATATAGCGATTGGCACGTGGTGCCTCGTAGGGACCCCATTTGTCACCAGCTTTATACTCGAGTATAAGATGGATATCATCATCGGGAATCTCATCACCTGCAAGTTGAATTTCTTTGGGCAGTAGCGGCCGTAATCTGTAAGGGAAATAATCGAAACCTCTTTCAGATGAACTTCAACTTGCACTAACTTACTTTTTTGACATGTGAGCACCCAGCAGAACATCCGCTCCTTCCATGACAAAGCGCACAGCCATTAGCGGTGCATTGCCTCCCATGTACCATTGAATTCGTTCTTTGTCCATTGCTTTAGCATTATTGATAAGGATCTTGAAGAGCGTATTGTTAGCTATAACGCGTCTGAAAAATTTCAATGCATCCCTTTAGAACGAATCTATCACGAGTAATATTGGATGGACTTACTCTGCTGCGGCGCCGTTCTTGAAGTAATAGGCAAACGATTGCAGCAAATCATTTTCGTTGTTTACTTCGCTCAACGAAAAGTCAGCGCCTACAGCTGGCAGACGCATCTTGTAGAATGTCTCCAGGAACTCTGTCGCGTTTATCTGCAGATCTGTGCAAGCTCCATAGCCTACGGCCACTTTGGGAGCTGGTTCAAATTCTGATTTCTTGAGACCACTTTCAATGGACAGCAGACCGGCCAGGAGCACAGTGGTTCTATTTAGCGCTTGCAGTGACAGAAATGCCTGCCAGATAATAGATATAAATGCCGCAAATACCGAGCAGCCGGTTATCCAGCCCATATATCGCAAGGCACCCATTGTTAGTGGAGGCCGTCAATAAATTTGGTCTCTCTCTCTCTGTTTGTTATTATGCCGGCCTCGGATTCGGCCTGTAATGCGGCTGCTCCTCCGTAATTTCCAAATATAACTGCTGCAGCAGCTTCCTGTTCGCCTGCTGCACCTATTAATACTGGTTTTCTAGTAGTGCGTGCAAATCACATATGATTTTAATATAAAATAAAATCACAACTCCCATTTACCGACACCAAGCAAAATGAAAACAAAACACGACTTAAATATCGATGTATCGATGTCATAACCAGGGGTGTTCCTTTCTATTTTCAGTCAACAAGGGAAATTTAAAAGCTTATATATAAGTCTTGAAAGCAGAAGCGTTTCAACATAAAAACAAAAACAATAAATTAGTGTCTCAAATCAGTTTCGCTTAACTGTCTAGTGTTCTTCTTTCGTGTTATTCAGTTATTATGACAAAAATAATAACTCATTTTTCTGTGGAATTCTTAGGGAATTATTTTCAAAATTTTGGCGGTTCTGTGAAACTTTGTATTTATTTTTATTATTGGTAGAGTGTTTTATTTTACTAAACTAGTTTGACTGTAAATGTTAGCGTAAACGATTAAAAAAAATATTTCCACGCATGCAACAAAGCCTATTTTTACCATAGCCCGTGGCTGTTTTTACACAGAATACTTACAGCAACCGAAAGGCGGGCTTCGCTAAACGATTTAAATGACTTTTATGGCGCTCCAAGTGCGTCATCGGCATTCGCATGCGTCTCGTTCTGGCCAGGCTATGAGATGATACTCATGTCGTTTTAGGCGGTTCCTTCTTGTTCTCCGATGTTGTTAATTTAAAACAAGTTGTTGCTTCTTTGTTTTTGCTTGCTTTAATTGTTTCGTGCCGTTATTTTATTTATTTTTTAATATTATATTGAGAGACAAGGTTGAACGCTGCCAACACTGGATCGTTTGTCGAGGAAGTGGAAGTGTTTGCCGAGTCGAGGGTGTCGGGCTGTATCGATGATACATTAGATAATCTGTTAAAGAGCCTCAATGCTAAGATTGGCAAACAAATCAACGCAAGACCTTTCGGACAAGTGGTGTACCATGTGTAAGTACTTGACAGCGACAGCGACAACGACATCGACAGCGACATTGTCCAAAGGTTTATCCAGCTAAGTATTATTTATTGCATGCCCACTGATAAAATCAACAAATGCCAATTAGAGACAGTTAAATTTATGCGTCTGTCCCGCTCGCGAAATTCGTCTGTTGTCCGCCAAGCACGTACACATTTAATGCCTCCGTCTTTATTCCCACAGCGAGCCTTCAAGCTGCTGGGGCTGCCTCCAGGAACTAGCTCAACTCTTCTTCTCGGCGAGCCCCTTTGCGCATTCTTCATTCCGATCAGCCCTACGAAACCGCTTTCCGAGTCGCAACTGGATCGCCTGGCCCACAACTATTTTTAACAGCTCATCGAAAGTGAATTTCGGAATTTGCGACGACGCTGAGATCGGGTCGGCTCTTCAGCCACTTCTCGCATGTTTATGCGAGTGTGTGAAACGCAGATAACCAATTTTGATATCGTGCATATATATATGGAGTATGCCACTCACCTAATTGGCGGGCGGCTGTGATGGACTGACAGGTCGATTGGCACTTATATGAATTTAATATGTAATTAACTCATTAAATCTGATCATTTAATATAATTTTATTAATTTTATGCACAATGAGAGAATTATATAAAAATATAAAATATAGTATTTTTTAAATATATTAACACAAAATGTATAAAATATTGAAATTTTTATATTATTTGCCCTTACAAGAAATAAAGAACATAAATAAATTCATATCATTATGTTCTAGCCGATAGCTGGATATGTTCTAGTCGAGCATCGGCTGGCCATTCCAGTTCGCACTTAATTTGTATTGTATTTTGTTCTTTTTACGTGTTTCGTATTTCATTTTATTTATATTTTTTTGTTCTACGCGTACTACGCTGTCCGGCACTCCGGGGCAATCCATATAAAATCAACATAATCAGAAATTCTAGCATTCAGTTGATTCTATGCGGTCGACGAAGCCGGACACGCTGCCTTCTGGGGCTCTCAAGTTATATATATAAATATATAGTAGACTTTTACTTCAATTTTGTTTAAAATTTTTTTTATCGTAATTGTGCAGTCACGTTGTGGTTGCAAGATTTACCGTTGAAATCGGAGATCAGAACTCTCAGTTCGCGAAAAGGTTGAATTTATTATAAAAAGGTAATTTGTTGTGCCGTTTGTGTGTGCGTGTTGATAGATTTGCCTAATCGAAATGAACTCTAGCAAATATTGCTGGTTCTGTTGTGGTTGCTGAGCCGCGTGCATTTCCGTTATGCCAAATTGGCGAGTTCGTTGCCTAAGTCTTTTGTTTGCGCTCTGTGCATAATGTGCGAAAAGGAAACAAAATCGATATGAATCCAAATCTTGATCACAACTGGATTTAGCACGCGTATTCAACTCCAACGCGCGAAACTTCCGCCTCTCGAGCCACCACCACATACCAACATATATATCTATATATATAATTTTCTAGATATGGCATATAGATATTTTTAAGCGCGCCGCAAGCGTGTCAAAAGTCGCAACGCACCGGAGCAGAGTTCAACGGGGCGTCTTGTGCGCGCAGATTCTCCTCTAATTTATTGGACACTTCGGACTAAACGTTCTCCGAAGAGAAGAACCGCTCAATGCCAACGCCAAATGGTCGTTTCTGTTGTTATGGATAATTGTCCCAGCCGCCAATATAACATGTCTGGAAAAGATATGCAAAGAAACTGGCTAAAACAACTTCTTATTTATGCGGAACGTCGTTATTTCTACGCATGCGTCCACCTATGCATGTGAGCGAGCGCGCGCGCTCGTGTGTGTGTGTGTGTGAATTCTCATGCTTAGAAATATTATTTAGTTTTTTTACTTCATTTTCTTTGAACACATCTTTGCATAATATGGTCAGATCGCTTAGTGCCTCATGCCAATATGCTCCCAGACGAGACTGACT
>JABVZY010000001.1:13734961-13747103 GCA_020883555.1 Drosophila nannoptera | reverse complement strand
GAGAGGAGAGAGAAAGGCAGTCATCAACTACTTGAGTTGCACAATACGTACAAGTATATGCCAAGAGATCTATGGCTTTATCAGCAATAAAAAAACGTTCGCATTACTAAATGCATCAGTTGATGGGCGCCGGGCGAGCTGCATCTATTGCCCTTTTTGACTTTGAGGCAGCAACTCGCGACCTTAACGGATTTCAAGTTCAGTAGGGAGAGGTGTGCCAGGCAGCCAAGTAGTTAGTGCTCATTTCGAAGTTTTTTTTTTTTTTTTTTTTTTTATATTTTACAAGTTCTATTAATTTGTTCAGCTTATCCAAGAGACCAGGAAACGAGTGAGCAGCAATGTCGATTGCAATCACGGAAGAAATCTTTGGCCTGGCCAAGAACCCATTCACCAAAGTACCCGAAATGGTGCGCCGTTTCACTATGACCAATTCGAATGAGATGTCTGTGTCCGTCATTCAGTTGGGCGCCATCATTCAAAGCGTACGTATGCCCGATGCCTATAAAAAGATCGACGACGTGTGCCTCGGGTTCGATGACATTGCCAGCTATGTCAATGCGAAGGATGCTTACATTGGCGGCACCCTCGGGCGTGTGGCGAATCGGGTGGCCAATGGCGAGTACACCGTGGGCGAGACGAAGCACGAGCTGACCAAGAACTTCAAGAACACATATCAATTGCATGGCGGATTCATTGGCTTCGATAGCGTCATCTGGGAGGTGGCGCGCAAATCAGATTTGGGCATCACTTTCAAGCATACATCGCCCGACGGTGACGAGGGATATCCGGGCAATGTAACGGTCTATGTGACCTACTCGCTGGATAATGTGAACCGTTTGGGCATACGCTACGAAGCTGTCACGGATAAAATGACCCCGATCAACTTATCCAACCATGCGTACTTCAATCTGGCTGGCCACGGTGCCGGTCCCAAGGGCCTGGCCGAGCATACAGTTGAGATTATGTCCAAACGAATAATCGACACAGATGAAAACCAAATTCCCAACGGTAAATTCCTAGATGTCGACGACACAGTCTTCGATATGCGCATACCCGTGCTGCTGGGCGATCGGCTCAAGCAGTTCGAAAATCGCGTGATCAAGGGCTACGACAACTGCTTTGTGGTCAACGAGGGCAACGACAGCGGCATCAATCTGATTGGCAAGCTGGCGCATAAGCCCAGCGGTCGTGCCATGGAAATCTATAGCAATCAGCCGGGTCTTCAATTCTACACGGCCAACAATTTGCCGGACGAGGAAAACGGAGACGCCCCCATGATTGGCAAGGAGTGCACCCACTATTGCAAGCACGGCTCGTTCTGTGTGGAAACTGAAAAGTTTCCCGATGCGATGAACAATCATTATTCCGAATTTCCATCGGTCTTTGTACAGCCCGGCGAGAAGTATCTGCACGAGGTCATCTACAAGTTCAATGTCGAGGAATCCTGGAAATGCTGTTGCAATAACAAATAGTTCAATAAAAAGCTGATTGTCCAATGCCGAAATTGTGGCTTTAACTTTTAAGCGGGGGGGGGGGATATCCTCTATATACATATATATCCACCAAGTATATATTCCCATGGGCAGCCATTCCTGTTCTATCGAAGTAGCCTCTGCACGGAGTTTGCTTATTAATTTCCTGCTTCCCCACATTACATAGACTCCCTGAGCTTGGCACCTGTATTTGTAGTAACTCAAGATGTCGTTCGACCAGAAGGAAATGTTCCATCTGATGTACAAGCTGGCGCGTCTGACCGGGCCGGACACACGGTTGGAGTACGACACACTCGGGGCCATCAATGTGCCGCTGGATCGCTTGTTCGGGCCGCAGACAATGCGCTCACTCACCAAGTTTCCCATTGGTGGCATCGAGGAGCGCATGCCGGTGAGTATCTACTTTGGAACGGAATGCCCTTTCACTATCATTGATATTCCGGCTGCTCCAACAGCGTCCCATCATCATTGCCCTGGGCATCCTGAAGAAGGCAGGCGTTATGGTCAACAAAAGTGAAGCCCTGCATGCGACCATTTCGGATGCCATTTTGAAAGCTGCCGATGACGTCATATCGGGCAAGCTGTACGACGAGGAGCACTTCCCGCTGGTCATCTGGCAGCCGGGCTCGGGGCAGTCGACAAATATAAATGTCAACGAGGTGATCACCAATCGTGCCATCGAAATTATGGGCGGTCAGGTGGGCAGCAAGAATCCGGTCGATCCGGAGGAGCACATCAATATGCATCTGCGTAGCAGCGCGACCTTCTCCTCGGCCATCAATATTGCGGTAGCCATGCAGCTCAGGGATAAACTCTTCCCGTCGCTCGACTTATTGCGTCAGGCACTGGAAGGCAAGGAGACGGAATTTCAAGAACTCATCAAGATCGGACGCACTCACCTCATGGACGCGGAGCCTCTGACCCTGGGGCAGGTGTTCAGCGGCTATAAGCAAATGATGATCAACAGTCGCACCCGACTGGACAATGCCATGGAACGGTTGTATCAGATCTCCCTGGCCGGCTCCGCTGTCGGCCCATGCAACAAGGACTTCACATCGGAATACCTTCGCAGTGCTGCAGACATTTCGGGCTTGCCCCTGGTCCTCGCGGAGAATCAGTTCGAGTCGCTCGCCGCCCATGACGCTCTGGTCGAGCTGCACGGCGAGTTGAACTGCCTTGCGGTCAGCCTCATGAAGGTCGTCAATGACATATGCTTCCTGGGCTCCGGGCCGCGCTGTGGCTTCGGCGAGCTCCATTTGCCCGAGTATGCACCGGGCAAATCGGTATTGTCGAACGCTGTGACCTACACACCCAGCCAGGTGATGGCACTGATATGTGCCCAGGTCATGGGCAACCAGGTGGCGGTGACTGTCGGCGGCTACAGTGGACACTTTGAGCTGAACGCCTTCATGCCGCTGATCGCCTCGAATGTGTTGCGTTCGATTGCTCTTCTGGGCGACGGGATGCAGAGCTTGGCCAAGAATTGCATTGAGGGCATCCAGCCGAACAAGGCGGGTATTGCCAAGGCGTTGAATGAATCTCTTGTGCTAGCCCTCGCACTGCCGCCCTACATTGGCCAGGTCAAGGCAGAGTACATTGCCAAGAAGGCCTTGGCGAGTGGAACCACCGTGAGGCAGGAGTGCTTCAAGAATGGCGTTTACAACACCGATCTCGACGTCTGGCTGAAGCCGGAGGATCTGCTGGGACCCAAATAACATAATCCTTAACCTGTTCGATGCTTCAAAAGTGAATAAAATAGGTTCTGATGCTTACGAATTTTCAATCGTCCAGGCAGGCTGTGCTCGAATCGGTCACACTTCTACTCCGACTCCGGGGATTTCAGCTAGCCTGGGTGTACAGCAGTTAGCACGATGAGCAAGCCACAAACACGCGTCGAGAGCGATTCGATGGGCGAAATCGAGGTGCCGTCTGACCGTTACTTTGGCGCCCATACAATGCGGTGCCTGACGCACTTCCCCATTGGCGGCCAGGAGGAGCGCATGCCGGTAAGTCATCCATCCGCGACGATCCGGATCTCGCTCTGATCGTGTGCGTCGCTTTGCAGAAGTCCATCATACAAGCCATGGGCATTGTGAAGAAGGCCGCCGCTGAGGTGAACCAGGAGTTCGGCCTGGACAACGGACTCAGCTCGTCCATATCGAGTGTCTGCGATGACATCATCTCAGGCAAGCTATACGACGAGGGCCACTTCCCGTTGCCCATTTGGCAGACGGGATCGGGCACCATGACCAATATGAATGTGAACGAGGTGATTAGCAATCGCTGCATTGAGCTGATGGGCGGCCAGATGGGCTCCAAGGAGCTGGTGCATCCCAATGATCATGTGAACAAATCACAGAGCTCCAACGACACTTTCCCCACGGCCATACACATCGCGGTGGCCCTTCAGCTGGTCAAGAGTCTGAAGCCAGCCGTCGCCGAGCTGCGCGACGCCCTCAAGGCCAAGTCCGTGGAGTGGAGGGACATCATCAAAATTGGACGTACACACACCCAAGACGCGGTGCCGATGACACTTGGGCAGGAGTTCAGCGGCTATACTCAACAGCTGACCAATGGAATCGAACGCATCGATACGGTCTTGCCGCATGTCTACCAACTGGCCCTGGGGGGCACTGCTGTGGGCACCGGGCTGAATACGCACAAGGGATTCGCCGAGAAGGCCGCTTTGCGCATCGCACAGATCACGTCTTTGCCCTTCGTAAGTGCTCCGAATTTCTTCGAGGCACTCGGCTCGCGGGACGCCATGGTCGAGGTGCATGGCGCATTGAACACAATCGCCGTTAGCCTCATGAAGATCGCCAATGATATTCGGTTTTTGGGCTCCGGTCCTCGCTGTGGTCTGGGCGAGCTCATCTTGCCCGAGAACGAGCCGGGCAGCTCGATAATGCCGGGCAAAGTGAATCCAACTCAATGTGAAGCCCTGACCATGATCTGTGCCCAGGTGATGGGCAATCACGTCGCCGTCTCCGTGGGCGGCTCGCATGGCCACTTCGAGCTGAACGTCTTCAAGCCGCTAATAGCTGCCAATGTCCTGCGCTCGATAAAGCTGCTGAGTAAGTGTGCCCCTCCCGATCGGTTTCCAGCTAAGCCGTCACTAAATCCCTCTTCTCACTGGTGCAGCTGACGGATGCCATGCGTTCACCCAGCACTGTGTGATGGGCATCAAGCCGAACAGAGATAAGATAGCCAAGTCCGTGAATCAGTCGCTCATGCTGTCGACCGCGCTCAGTTCGCACATCGGGTACGACAAGGCCGCCGCCATTGCCAAAGAGGCGCACAGGAATGATACCACCCTGAAGGAGGAGGCTCTCAAGGCTGGCATAGCGGAGACCGACTTCGACGATTGGGTGCGCCCCGAGAACATGCTCGGGCCCTCTTAGAACCTTCTGTGCTTGTTCTTAAATTTATTTCTAAGCAGTTAATAAAACTGATCGAGCTAAGCGATTAAAGCAATTCGACGTGGACGAGTAGATTTACTAGATTTGCGAATTTAATTTGACGTAGATGTATTTATAAATATATAAATCGACAGATCTTGAAAAATTTGAAGTCATGAGGCCGCTCGCGTACATGTCGGACCCGGTCTGGGACTCGGCTCTCGTCGCCATGAGAATCAGAATCATGATGTCCTTGAGAATCAGGCCCGGCCATGTGCATTCCCAGCAAGTTTAGCCCATGTGAGTGCTCCAACGAGTACAGACCGTTCTTCGATATCATCCATGATGGGACTTTAACAAACGTATGTGTCTGCGTGTTGGTGTCTGTATGTATGTATGCATGTGGGTGAGTGTCTACATGCCTTTACACACGTACATATTAGTTCCAAAAATAAAAAAAGAACGCATTCAACAACGGTCATTAAACTGCAACGCCTACTTTCGTCTAATCAACATTTGCACGGCCTCCAAAAAGTGGTAATTGTCATTGCACCGACACCACCAAACTCCAAATTCGTTTTTATCATTAAATGATCCATTCAAATTGCTGAAATCACAGACAAATTTGAAATACAATTTCTCGAAGGATGTGGAGAATTTGAAGCTTACCAATTTGGAGTTTCGTGCTGCCACCATCGATTGTACTCAACGGTGGTTTTTGTGTCATATCGGATGGTTCTGAAAATGTGGTTTTCGTGTACACGAAGCCCATCGCCCGCATTTCCAATATACTTGCCAAGAGATCGCAGCTTGTAATCGTCACTCTTTCCAGAGATTGCAAAATGATCGTAATAAGCATAGCGTGTTTCGTTGTCGCTAAACACGAGATGTATGTACAGCTCATAGGCTTGACTTTTGGTCATGGCATGTATCTTCTCCAGCCCGATCCAATGGTCTTCGTCCACGTTGCCGAAGCCCTCTACAAACGAAAACCAACCTTGATTAAAATCCACTAGCTTGTAACCACGGCGCTGGATAATCATCCAGCTGGGTCCACTTGGTACGTTTTCAACTGCCAGGTTGATTGGACCAATGCGGGGGAAGGCAATAATCTTGAATTCGGTTCTGCTTTCGCCACAAAGAACTTCTCTTAATTCCTTGATGGTGAGTTCCATTACGTGATCATTTTGCTTTAAAAATTTAAGTGATGCATCAAATTGAATTTTTCGTAGAGCCTACAATTAACAAAAGCTACAAATAATTAAGCTCAAAATATTTTTGGCTTATTAGCTCACCATATCTTGTGTGGTCTTAACGTTATCACCAGTTTTTTCTATCTCTGCTTTGAGAGTTGCTATTTTCTGATCTCTTTCAGCGATTTTCAAATGACTTTCGTCGACAGTTGCCTTCAACTTCAAAATCTGTTTATCATAAGTACTGGACAATTCGTTGAACTCCTTAATTTTCTGTTGCAACTGTTGGATTTGCTCTGCGTTCTGCTTAATAATATTACATTGTGTGTCGATCTTTTCATTTTGCTTATTAATTTGATCTTCATAGTCAGCGATTTGATTTTTATGTGCTTCTTTTAAAGCTACTATATTTGAATGTCTCTCAGCTAATTTCGACTTCATGAAGACAATCAATTCATTGTTATTGTCATTTGTATTTTTATAAGTTTCCAAACATGTTTGAAGAGCTAAAATGACGTCATCCTTTATCTTGCACTTCTCGCTGTATAAATTCAATTTTTCTTTGTATACCGAGAATTTTATTTTTTTCAGCTGAGATATTGTGCTACACGTACTATCTCTCAACGCCTCCCACTCATTCCGCGGCTATTTGAATAAGGATTCATATATTACTAGAATGTTCAGCTTGTCTGCCTTCGGGTCGCACTCACCAAATTTTTGTCACCTGTATCATCTTGCTCTAATTGGATTGAAAATATATTTTGAGTATTCATACTTATGACAAATAAATTGTTAAATTTCTCTTTAAGACCGACAACTATAATTTTGCTTTGGTTTGCTTAAATATCAAGAAAGCAAAGGCAAGCTATGTGTAAATTGATTTTTGAAAATGTTTACCGGTACAAGTGTGAAAACACTCCTTAAATTTAACAGCAATCTTGCATGACAGAGTTGCTAGTGACGCCAGATATATCGATAATATGTAAATGTGTTCAGTATACTTTTAAAAATTCGTTAGTTATTTCAAAAAAATGTTTGTCATAAGCAACGCAAGAATTTATAAGTCGACAGTTTTACTTTTACTTTGTTAATTAATAAATATGTTGTTGTTTTTTCTCCTAATAGTTGGCTTTGAAAATTGGTTTGTATAAATTTGTTCAGTATGACATAAAACATTTCAAATTTATTTTTGACGAATGATATTCGAAATTTTAGTTATCCTCTGAAATCTAAAATTCATTGTCTCCAAAAGATGGTGCGCGTCGTAGAAGATGTTTTTGGTATTGCCGTTAATCCTATGACGCAGAAAACCGATCATGTGCGCCGCTTCACATTGAGTACGGAGAAGGGAATGTCAGTATCTATCTTGACGCTAGGAGGAATAGTGCAAAACATCAAAGTGCCGGACTTTAATGGGAAGATCGAAGATGTTTGTTTGGGATATGATGATGTTGCGGGTTATTATCGTAATCAGAAGTTTTACTTTGGCGCTATAATTGGTCGAGTGGCCAATCGTGTGGCTCGTGGCCGCTTTAAGCTTTGCGGAAGAGATGTGAACTTATCCCGAAATTATAAGGACTTATACCATCTGCATGGTGGCTTTGTGGGATTTGACAGTGTTATCTGGGATGTCATTGGAATACACAAGGATGGTATAACCTTACAGCATGTATCGCCCGATGGTCACGAAGGATACCCAGGCGAAATTACTGTTAATATTAACTATTCGCTAAACGAAACAGGTTGCTTTGGCATGAGAATTGAGGCGCGTACAAAGGAGACAACATGCATTAATATTAGCCACCACAATTACTTTAATCTTGCCGGTCACGGTACGGGAAGGGATACACTCTACCAGCATATGATTATGATAAAGGCTAATAGTATTGTGGATACCGATCTCGATCAAATTCCCACCGGCAAACTGATGCCAGTGCGTAATACACCCTATGACTTTACCACTCTAACAAATTTGGGAAAACGTTTTAATCAGGTCAACCGGTGTCCAATTAGCGGATTTGATAACAACTATTGCACCGATGTAGACCCGAATGTAGTGAAGTTGGTGGCCCGTGCAATCCATCCATGTAGTGGACGTTTTATGGAGGTGCATACCAATCAGCCAGGATTACAGTTTTACACAGCAAACCATCTACCTGATGAAGATCATGGCGATGTTCCCAACGTGGGAAAGGAAGGTAAACATTATTCGCAACACGGAGCATTCTCTATGCAGACCCAAAAATATCCTGACGCGATGAATAACAAAGATTTTCCTTCAACTATCATTAATCCCGGTCAATTATACGACCACCAAGTAGTTTATAGATTTGGGGCTTGTCCGAAACGTGTGTAGGAAAAAATTTAAAATTACAGTTTTTAAATATTGGTTATTAATAAAAAATTCTCTGGATATAACAATATAAGTTGCGGCTCCTTTATTTGAATGCATTAATCGATAAAATTTTTTTTTAATACATCGTTGTCGCAATAACTTAAGCGATATATCGATGTGTGATATCGAATATTATATATCGAATTCCATCGATTGACTTAGTAGTACAAACAAAAGAAATACGATTTAATTATTTGACAAAAGTAGTAGGTGTGTGCCACGTTTAATATAAATACTATCCACAAAGCCTTCAAACTGTTTAATTTACCGCAAATCTATAAGCATACTACAGCTGACTCAAGTCGCGCAAGCAGCAGCAGTAGCAATAGCAGAATGACGGTGCGTACAAACAAACAAAATGTGTACACAATACAAAATATAGCCTGTACGTATGTATGTGTATATCAAAATAATTGGCGTATCCGTTTATTTAGGTGCACGAATTCAAAGTCGAGATGTCCTGCGGAGGTTGTGCCAGCGCAGTGGAGCGAACTTTAGGAAAGCTGGGTGGTATGTACATAACACGAATATACTAAGCATTGAGACTAATTAGACTTAGAGTTGGTATGTATTAAAGTATAAATATTGATACTGTTGCTCTTATCTGTTTAGGGTGTTCGGAATTTGTTTAGTTGCGGTAGCGGTTGCGGTTAATGTTGTCGTTGCTAACTAAAGTCTGTTTTTTATGTTACAGATAAGGTGGAAAAAGTTAATATCAATCTGGATGAGAAAACAGTTACGATCACCTCCAACTTATCGTCCGACGAACTGTTGGAACAGCTGCGCAAAACTGGCAAAACCGTTTCTTATGTCGGTGTAAAGAAATGAGATGAGTTTTTCAGCAAGTTTCAGAAATACGGCAAACTGAAACTTGAAGTATAATTGTTTGACACAATCCCATTCGGGTTTCGTGATTGCCTTTGCCTGCTAATGCCATCGCCATCAAATGTCAAAAATAAATGAGAAATCATTTAAAGCGTGATGCATACGATCGAAAAAAAAACATACCAAATTCAAAAGAAAATAATGAAAATCAATTATTCATTAATTTTATTCAATCCATGATAGAGAACGTAGGCAACTTATCTACAAAGTTTGCTTATGGATTTGCTTGAACTCCAAATTTTAAGTAGTTGAACAACAAATTGCCGTAGCTCACGAGGATAGTATTTGTATTAGACAAGTTATACCACGAATATACATAGATTCAGAATTTAAAATTCAATATTTACAATTAAGTAGAGAATGCAATATCTGAAATATATATGCTCTAATCAAATATTTAGAAATATTTTAAATATTTCCAATGAAATTCAGCTAATAAATAATTAAATTCAAAGTATGCCAATTACCATCTTATGATATACCATGTTTACATATATACATCAAATATTATTACAAATTTTAAAATAAATAAATTTATTGTGCAGCCTTAAATTGTTACGGCGTTTGCATTGAGCTCAGACAATCTTATCTTCTAATCAAATCTCGACCAGGGCCGTAATCAAACACAAAATTATCAATACTAACGGCATTCTTGCTTCTACTGCCAGTTAGCTCCATTTTCGATGGAGATATATAGGGGCGGGTCATGTGAGAAGAGTATCCCACTCGAATGCGGGCACTTAGTCATCGTCGAAAGGTGGCCGAGATGTAAGATTGACAAATTTCATTCTAATGCCTAACAATAATAATCCCATCACACAGACACACACGCACAGGCACAGGCACACACGCAGGCACAATATGTTCTGGCAGATGGCCAGGCCAAAGCTATCGAAAATATGTTTTGAAACATGTTCGAGGCGTAACGAAATTATCAATCAAATGCCACATTGGCATGCAAAGAATGCAACGCACACATCCGAGTAGTACTAATTGGGCATAGAGCTGGATCGACGAACGGAACGTTGCGTCGGAATTTTCGGTGTTGCCAGAGCCGTTTGTGTTTGGCTACCTGCTACCTTTGGCTTTGTTGCGGTTGCATTTTGCGACTCGTGTTGATTTATGCCCCATGCAGAGACGAGACACAGTCTGTGCACTCCAGCCACCGGGCAGGCCAACGGGACAAAGGGACAGAGGCCCGGCGGCCCCGGGGCGGACACCAACCGAAAACTTCACTGCGCGCTTGTCACAATAAACGTCAACGACCCGGTCACGTCCTTGCCCAATGATCATTGTCAAGTGATTCAAAGGGATTTGAAGATTTTTTGTTGAGATATACAGCCCTCATTGACGACAGACCAGTCCCTCTCTCTCTCTCTCTCACTCGAAGACGGCAGCCCGACGACGACGCAAATTATTAACGCTAATGCCGTTTAAATGGCCGCCGTAAAATAACAGCAGGTGCCACTTGCCAGTCCTTCGCTCAACTCATGGGCCGCATCGAAATTCCTGGCAACAAAGTTGCGTATATGTGTCCGGCTAATGTGCTCCGACAACTGCACTCTTCACATCCATGTGCGAGTAGAGACGACTAGATCCATAACTATAGCCCCATTATTACGGTATCCCTGTGGAGTTTTTAATGGCCAAATTCGCGCGGAAGTAAGCTGTAGCTCCCTCACACACAACGAATTATGGGAATAGCAATATATGTATATATATATATATATATAAGAGCATATTTGGTTCGACTTGGGAATGAAAGCTTTTGTGGGCCTTCTGTTTTGGGTCTTTGGGTGTTGGCACACTTGGTGCATTGAAAACATTCCGAAAATCGTTGGCTAAATTCTTTTGGCGCATGCTTAGCAACTCATAACCAGTTGGCCGCCAGTTGATCAAATGACTGCTCTGACGTTCGGGTTCGGGTTCGGGCTCGGGTTCGGTACGCCGTTTGGGGAGCATTGGCAGGAGCAGAGCACTGTGCGCACGGAGCGCAACTGGTTTCAGCGGCAGCACTTCAAGCAAAAAAGGCAGACAGAGAGAGAGAGCGAATAAAATAAGAAAATTACAAAGCTGGGGAAAAATGCGGCTCTTTATTGTCATAAGATTTGAAAAGAACCGACGCATTGGCCAGAACAATGCCACAGTAAACTAAACTAAGCTGAACGACGAGGCAATAAATTCCGAAATAAGTTGATGCCAGCACACATCTTTGAAGCTCCGCACACACACACACACGCACACGCACACGCACACATGGCAAGGTCGTTTCAATAGCTTCAGCCATGCCCTGACATGCCCTCTCCCTTTCGGCGCGGTTCATTGAACCAGCTACTCCTACGCAACAGGCGAAAAGGAACTCCGCAACACATTTGGCAGTTAGCAAAAAAAAACAACAACAAAAAAGAAGGAAAAGAAAAGAAAACGGTAGCCAAAAATGTTTACGCGAAATGAGCAAATGCAGCAGCTGCAAAAGCCGGAGCCGGAGTGCGCAGAGCAAACCTGTCATGGACATTCCTGGGGCCACGAGCATCGCGAGCGGGGTTGGAGGCTGAACGTGTGCCAAGCCCACGACACAACGGCAGCGGAGCAATAGAACCACGTCTGGCCATAACAAGAGCAAAAATGCTGAGCATAAATAACTCATAGATAATAATGCTATGCATTTTGCTCGGCCAGAGACCGGAGCAATTGCGATGCAGGCAAAACAAAAGACTTAGGACACGAACTTGCGAAAGGAGCACTGCGCTGCCGCTGCCGCTGCCGCTGCCGCCGAGT
>JABVZY010000001.1:13696530-13708063 GCA_020883555.1 Drosophila nannoptera | reverse complement strand
TGTCTTAGCTTTGATTTTGTTCGATTTGTTCAACTGCGTTGGGAATGATGGAGTCCGTGGATGCCATTCAGGAGAAGGCCGAAGACTCCAAGCTGGACCTCTCGCACTTCAGGGAGAGCACCATAGATATATACAACAACATCTGCCGGCGGCTGAAGATCGTCACCGTGGATGTGGACAAGGTGCTGAGGGCCAAGGAGCTGTTGTCGTTTCTGCAACGCCGGAAGGCGTTCATGGATCTAATTGGACTGGACGACGATGATAGCGTACAGAAGGATCTTGAGGATCTGCAGCGGCTGACGTCCAAGCACAGCCTGCGTATGCTGAGCTCGGTGCATGCGTCGGACAGCGAGGATATGAACTACTACGAGGGCATGGGCGAGGACATGTGCCTGATGCCGTTCAATGAGGAACGCTGGGCCAACTACTTCACGGACTTCCAGATCCTTGGCGACCCCGAGAGCATCAATGCCAACGAGAACAACAAGTGCATCGAGCTGGTCATTGACAAATGCGAGAATGATCTCAACATGTATTTGCGTAAGTGCCTCCCCTCCGCGTCGCTCCTTCCCCCCCACCCCATCTAATATGTCCACGGCCAACAGATTCGGGAGTGCGCTGCTTCATGCTGGATCTGTTCCGGGGGCCGTTGCGCGATAGCCAGGATCAAATCGTGAAGCTGCGCGAGGCCGAGATTGCCGTGTCGAAGGAATTCGGCTTTCCCGTTTCCTCCACGATCATAGCCAAGCTGTCGCCTCGCTATCAGTACACCGGCTACCTGGACACGAGTCGCCACAGCAGCATCCAACTGAAGGCGGGCTTCAAGACCATACTGACCACCGATCGCAACTACTCGATGCGTTGCACGTCGCGTCTGATCTATGTGAATGCCCGGTTCCTGCTCATCGATGTCCGTAAATTCGACATCATACTCATCGGCCAGGATATACAGCTGATGGTGCGGTCCGTGCGGCAGGATCATCTCAATTGCTGCGTCTGCCGCGCCGGCACGCTCACCTCGCGGATGCCGGTCCTCTTTCCCGCCCGCTGCAGCAGATATCGCGTGTCGTACGAGGAGGTGGAAGACCTGACGTTCGCCCGCGAGGTGGGCATCAATGTGGTCATCTCCAATATCGCCGGCACTCTGAGCTACATCAACGATCTGGAGAGGATCATGGTCTCTTTGCAATGCGATCATCTCAGGCTGTACGCCCGCATCGTGATCAACGAGGTCGATGGCTGTGCGGGCGAATACAATTGGATTGTCCAGCGCTACGATGGCCTGCTCGTGGAGCTGGCCGAGCCGAGCGTGAGTCCGGATATTTTGAAGTTGTGCCGCAACGGCGAGTGCATCTTGCAGATGGCCTACGAGGCCAAGAAGCCCATCATTATGGACGCTTGGCAGGTGAACGAGCAACGCCTGCGTGTCGATCCCGCGCACTATTATCACTTCTTCTTCTATCCGGACAAATACTTGATCCGATGCGATCAGACCAGCCAGAACACGTACCTCAACTTCCTGCAGAACGCCATCTTCGATCAGATCCTGCCCGTGGCATTGTCCAAGATGCCCCTCTGCGACATCTCGCACACGGGCGCCGATGGCCTGGCCCGTGCCATTGTCAGCGCCTCCATTGAGCTGAATGCCGCCGCCATTATCGTCTGCGGCGTGACCACGCGGATGGTGCAGAAGATCGCCCACTTCCGGCCGAAGACCCCGGTACTCTTTGTCAGCCACTTGCGATCCCCCGAGGATTATGTGTCGCTCTACCACAACGTGACAATGCTGCCCTTCCGCACCTCCTACTTCATCGACCATCGCCGCAACACTTTCCGCAAGGCCGTCTTCGGCCTGGCCTACCTGTCGTCGCGCAAGATCATCAAGACCGGCGATCAGATCATTCTCGTGTACAACTACGCATCGGGCACATCATTTCCCGAAAAGTATTTGATCTACACCTTCGATAGGATTCAATTTGTGGACCACTTGATGCAGTGCCTCTTCCCCAGGGATAACAGTATGGGCCTGGAGAGCGACGGCATCTACATGTGTTCTCATTGAGAGATGTTTTTGTTCTCGGTAGATTCTCGTATGTAAATTCAGTTGTTACGGTAAATGTATTTAATGGGAATGCGTTAGTCTTAAATTGTATTCTAAGAAGTATTTTAACAAATATACAGGTGCATATACACGTTACGCTGATAGGTACAAAAACATTCCGACAACTGTACACTTTGAACACCTATGCCTATAAGGGGGGACTGAGCAACATTCCTTCTCAACAGATATATATATATATATATAATTATCGTTTTGCACGATAGGCTGTAACTGAACATGTTCGCAATTATCAATCTAATTGATCGTCGATCGTTGGCAACTGCCCCAATGGGGGCTGAGCTCATTGCAGGTTCGTCTTCTGCAGAGCCTTCATTGTGATATGCTCGTAGGCAGCCTTCAGGGTGGTGTAGCAGTAGCCAGCCATGCCGTTCATTTCCGCCTGGAAATTGGGTCCGCCCGTCAGGTCGTCCAGCAGCGCCAGCTCCGCGCCCAAATGGGGCACAGCCGCACGCAGCATGCACAGCATAGTGAGCGGTATCATATTGTCGGCACTGAGCTGTGCGGCATTTGCTGCAAGAGAGAGAGAGAGAGAGAAATGGCGGGCTGTGAATAAGAGAACGGCTCCTCAGTGGACGCTGGCCTGTGGAATACTCACTAGCCATGGCGTGCTCGTAGGCCTCCGATAGCTGCTCCATGCTGCGCTGTATCACGGTCAACATATCCTGCGGACTAAACTTCTCCTGCAGCTGCTTCAGTGTCTGTACGGCCGCCTCGAACTGCGGATCCATCATCACAGCAATGAGACAACTGCAAATCCAAAAGAGAAAGAGCAACAAGCAGTTCTGTTTAGTTTTTGGGCGAACGAGAAAGACGTGTTCCCCCGTGCTATTCAAATGTGGCCATTAAAATTCGTGGCAATTCGCAGGTTCGCCGCGATCAGATAAGTGAAACAAGCAGGCACATTATTGTTAGCTGATGGGATCACATCACAGAGAGCTTAAGTATAGTCCATGTAGTTCAATTAGAACTTATCCATAAATCAATCCAATAATACTAGTCTCTCTTCAATATCATTCGCATTAATCTTCAGCTTATGGATTGCTTCTTCTCTTCTCTCCTCTTTAAGCCGCCCTCGCAAACAACCTCGACATAATAATGTCCGTTCAATTTTAATTGCCCAGCTTATTTGTTTACCTTTCGTGACGAAGCAGTTGAACCAGTTCCGCGTCGCTCATCTTTTCGGCATGGTTTAGGTTGAGCCTATACAACTCATCCTTGCGATTGTATTTGTTCGCATAAAGCACAAAGAGCGTTGAGTAGATGCCCTCGGACAGCATCAATGGGTATATGAGTGTAATATGGGAAATTACCTCTCTGGTATTTTCGAGATAACAGTAATCTTCGGGTAAGGCGGGAAACATTTTGCGAACAAAACGATAGACGCGCTTTGATATAGATTCCCATTCGCGCATCGCCTGCTTGGCCAGAATCGAGGTAGGCTTCACCTTCCAGTAGCCATAGGAGTAATGGAAACAATTGGCAATGCGCTCATTCAACGCATAGAGCGGATGATAACGATCTTTGAACGCTTGCTCCAGGTACAGCCGTATGCAGCTCACATCGTGCTCGCTGAGGGTTGCCGCCATGCCGAAGCTGGGCACCTGCTCCAGCATGCTGCTCCCCGTCGAGGTAGTCGATGTAATTGAACAGTTGCTTTTGTTCATGTGCTTGGATATGTTGTTATTGTTGTTGTGCGCCACGCTACCAAAACTGCTACTCAGGTTGCCCAGCTCGGATTCACCATTAAAGCTGCGGTCCAGCAGACTTTCGTTCAGGCTAAAGCTCACCAAGCTTCGCGTGTCTATGGCCGAGGTATTTCCCATAGACAGCAAGCTATCCGAGCGCTGTAAACTATCCTTTCGGCACAGTGTCTCCTGGGAATGTATGCGACGTGGCGTCGAGCTAAGCAATTCCAGCGTGGAGTTGAGCTTGGCAGGTACTTGGGATGCCTGGGATGTCGGCGCACCGTTCGTGAGAGGCAGCGTAGCTGGCTTCGGCGGCAGCGGCAAATTGAGTAGAATGTTGTTGAAATAATTGCCAGGTTTTGAGCCATCTCGCGATCGCTGCTTATTCATGTAAATCGAAATGCAGTTCCATATCTGTGGCGTGGTTAGGCTGGGCTTTATGGGTTTCCTCAACGTTCCACCCAAGATCCCGCTCGATGAGCTGTTGCTGCTGGTCGTGATGCAACAATTGGCGAGATCCGATTCAAAGTTCTGGAACAAAGAACGCCATTTCCGATTGTGATCCACTACCATTCGTCCCAGTGAGCTGCAATGCAAAGGACATAGCTTAATACGAGAATTGGAGACTGCCGCATAATGATTTGGTAACCTCGGAAACTTCGGGAAGCGTCGATTGAGCGCCAGTTCGCCAGTTTGTATTCGGACGGTCTCCCAGCTGCCACTGAGTTGTCCAAACATCTTGTTGCCTATCAGCTCGTAATTTTCGTCGTCCTCCTCGTTGCAGCTCAACGGATTCCCAGCATCGCCGCAGGGCATATAGTACTCGCCTCGGCCGTTTGGTCCCTGCAACGTAAGCTCGCCCTCGTAGTAGTAGTCGTTCTCGAAAACGGCCACACCGTTTCCACAGAGATCGTCGGCAGCGAACGTGCCCTCGAAGTAGTCTCCACGATTTGTGATACAGCTGCCGGGTCCACAGCGTTTGTTATCTGCAAACATACCCATATATTTGTCGCCACTGATCAGATCCTCCATAACACCGTAACCGCTGCGTGTGTTGGCCATGTACTCGCCCACATAGATATATCGATTGTTCCGCATCATGCCATGGCCATGAAAGAGGCCCTCGCAAAAGTTGCCCTCATAAATCTCATTGTCTTGAGCACCATTGCCATTGAGCTCGTAGACACCGAAACCATGATATCGGCCACCTTTGAAGTTACCCACATAAACACCAGTTGATGGAATTACCATTTTACCATATCCTGAAAGAAACTGCCTTGGTGAACTACACTCGCTGCGTTGGATCAACTGTAGCTTACCTTCAATAACACCGTGTCGAACCTCGCCGCAGTAGACACTGCCATCGGGGTACTCCAAATAGCAGTTGCCATGCATCACGCCTTTGCGCCAGGTACCGCAGGCCTTGACCCTGGAAAACTTCGGATGCTCGCGACTGAATTCGTACGCAGTGGAGCGTACTCTAGGCACTGGGCTACCCAATGGCCGTCCCAGGGCGGCCACAATGCTCGACTCCAGCTGATCGAGCCAGACTTTGCGGGACTCCGCCTTTTTGGTGGTCAGAAGAAAGCTCTTCTCGGGCGTCTCAATGCGCAGACAGAGTTCGCCCTCTGGCTTCACCCACAGCGCATTCAATGGATATGTGTATAGAGAATGACTGCTCACTTGGCAGAGAAAGTCGGAGAAGAGTATAAAGCTGTGGGTGGACATGCTAATACCCGTGCTGACAAGCCTCAGCGGGATCGTAGAAGATGTGAGTATAACTCGTCTCTGACGCTGCCTGAGATGGGCAATGCGTGGTGTACACTCTTTGCTGCTCCAGAACTCTTTGGTATTTACGGCCAGCTCCTGGCTGATGCAGCTCATGCGAGCAAACTCCGACCAGGCGACACGATGCTCCTCATACTCAGGTTGTCTCTTCACCAACTGTTCCATGAACTGCATAAACAGCTGATATATGCCAAATGGCTGCTGGAACAGGCGTATTAAGTAGATCTCCTCTCCAAGTTCAGCCATTGGATTGTGGGTGCTTAATGGCGGCATGCAAATGGCAGACACAGCTTCTCCAAATCCATTCACGGACAGCACTTCACAGTAGGCTTTCGTGTAGTTCTCAAAGAGCTCGAAGTACTCGCGGTAATAGCAAATGTACAACAGATCCGCGGGCTGTACATAGTCCGCGCGGTAAAAACCTTCCAGGGAATGCAGTGTGGCCGCCAGCAGGCAGATAATTCTTTCCCAGTTGAGCAGTAGAGGCGCCATGACTGGCAGCTCCCAAATCATCAGAGTCTGCACTGCCTGGCGCTGCTTGAGCAGCAGCTGCAGTTGCGATTCTAGATGGCTGAGATAGTAGTGATATTGCTGCTGGAATTGGCGATAGTTTTGGAGAGTATAACTGCCGGCACAATGCAGCAGCCGCAGCTGCCGAGGCCAGGCAGCCCCCATCTGCAAGTGGAGCACCGTTTGGGCATAGGTGCTCGACTGAGATTGGGGCATCGTTTGTATTTGGCCAGCTGCATCAAGTAGAAGCGTTCGATAGTCTCCACAGGTGGCCTCCAATGCTGTGTGCTGCTCCGGCGACAGTTGCTCTGCCAAGCAAATTTCCATGGGAGAGCTGAGATCTTCGCCTAGCTGCCCACGATTATTAATCCCCCAGTGGTAAAGACGTCCATCGAGAGTGCGTGCCACACTATGTTGCCTGCCCGCGGCAATGCTACAAACGCCCATGCCATCGAGCTTTTCCAGGCGGGCAACTTGGGCGCGTCGTATGTGATCTCCAGTGCCCAGGAGGCCTCCATTGCTGGCACCAAATGTATATAGCTGCGTGTGTAGCAGCGCATAACCTTGATGTAGCAAGTGGCGCGTGTTGGCCGCAAAGCTGCGCTCGGAGCTGCCGCTGTTCAATGATTTTTGTGAGCCACAGTCTTCCTGCAGCTGCAACACCTCGTCGGCTTGTTGATGCGGCGCCAACAGCATAACGAAGTGTTCATCTCCAGCGACTATATCCAACAGCTGTTTTCCTTCCTCGCAGAGGCGCAACTGACGCGGCTCTTCGGCGTTGAATACATCTCCGCAGCTGCCTAACACATATGTGGTGCCTCGATCACTGACAAAGACCACGCCCTGTTCCGAACAGCACACGCGTTGCATGCAGACGCCTTCATCGAGCAGTTCGAGTGGGTCAAAGCTGAGCGTTTGCCAAGCGCTGGGGCGATAGTCACCGACCAGAAATTGCCGTTGCACGCTTCCATTGGTCAGCACCACGAACAACTGTCGGCTGCTGCGACAGAAATCCACGTCAACAACATCAGTCCGCAGGAGGGTCAGTTCTAATATATGTTCACCTTGCGTCGTTAATTGCTCGGCCGAATACAGCGCGTTATCAGCTGTCAAGAGCAGCAGCCAATCAGAATCCGATTGGGGTCCAGCCTTGGGCTTAGCCTCGCTAATACTGTTCCTACTAAGGCAACATAGTCTTAATGCGGGCGAGCGAGTGAGAGGTGGCACACCCTTCCATTGCAATTTTAACGCATTGCCTTTGTAATAGATGACAAAGGCTTCTCCATTGCTTTTGGTTGCTCCACTGGAGCTGGACATGCTTCTTTTTGTTATTCTAGTTTTCCTCCACACTCGCCAGTGTTATAACACGCAATTGCACCTACACTAATTAATGCTTAATTGCACATAGTAATTGCATTGGCCACAGCTCAATGCATTTCACTACCACATTTTTCCTATTTACAAACTGATGCAAGTGCGCGAATCGCAGAAGAAGAAAAGTTATTGAAACGGTTGTACTTTGAAAAGTACCAAATTTCTTTTAACTTTTATTTGTGATGGTTTCGCGAGGTCAGTGTGACCGCAGCAACTGAACGCCCACAATCCAATGACTACGACAATGATAATATTACTCATCGCGCTTAAGATCTGAAGGTGGTTGTTAATCAGTATGATAAATTTAATAATACAAGAAAAGCTCACTATTTTGACATTAAAGGAGGACACTGCCATACTCCATAATTCTCTCGTGCCAATGACAGGCCAGACCAATGACAGGCCATTCGATAGTATTCACATATCGTTTAGAGAATAACATCAACTGGAGATGGTCACACTGTACAGCCATCAACAGCTGCGCCGCTGGCAAGTTGTGAACTTTATTTTTTGTTTACAGCGTGGAAAATGTAGTTATCCGGAGTGTGCGTCTACCAATATTATATAAGATAGTACTAACGGAGTTTTGGCAACGGTTCATCAACAGGTGGTGAGTATAAGGAATCATAGATTGACCGACACTATCTAATATCAGTTTGTAGGAGTTGGTGTACACCATGGACGCGGATACTTCGGGGGGCGTAGCGCAGGCAGATGACTCTGGCCTATTCAGCTGCAGTAGCGATGCTGATGATACAGCAAATCATTCCATGCCTCGGCAACAGGATAAAAAAAAGGAGTGGCAATATGATACTGAAAATGAGACACGCGAATCGCTGTTTCTGATGTCGCAAGAGCTGCGAAAGTCTCGCAGTGAAATAGAGCGTCTAAGCAAATCGGAGCAGTGGTACAAACAGGAATTGCAAACGCAAAAGCACAACCGCCTTGAGACTTTAGAGCGACTGTATGTTCAGGAGCGCAAATATATGTTAGAGAATCAGAGACTACAACAAGAGTCGCAGCGGCTTCAGTCGAAATGCGAGGCTCTAGAAAGTAGAGAACAATCTGCAACAGGGCTGACAACACTTTTAGCGCCAACAAGTGCACAGCAAAGCAGTGTTGAGGACTCGCTAGATTCGTTTGAAGCGAAACAGCAGCATGCCAGGCTAATGGATCAGCGACAGCTTACTGAGGTTCTGCGTAAACAGAAGAAACAACTACTGGCAGACATGGAGCGTCTAAGCCTAGAGCATGACAGCAAACAGCTTCAGTTGCAGCGGCAACTCGCAGGTGTTGAGTTGGAAAATAAACACATGACGCGCCAGTGCAAACAGCTCATTGATGAGCGCCGGGAATTGGCACATAAGCTAGAGCTAAAGGCGTCCACGCTACGCAGTGTGACAGCTGAGCGAGAACAGCTTCGACAGGTGGTTGCGGAGCTGAACGAAACGCTGCAAACACAAGAGCATTTGCTGGCGCTAAAGGAGCGGGAGTTCTTGGACATGAAGCAACATTATGAGCAAAAACTGAACAGCGAGTGCACCATTGACGCCATGCACAATTACAGTATGGCTTTCCACGGTGCCATCATTGCCAAGACTAGTGAAATAACCAGCCTAAAGCATTCAGTGTTGGAGCTGCAATCGGAGTTGTTGCTCATGTCAAAGCTGCAAGCACAGAATGAAGAACAGCAACACCAGATAGAGCAGTTGAACTTTCAGCTGGAGGCGCAGTTGTTGGAAGATACAATAAAAGACGCTCAACTAAAGGATTTAGCAGCGGATAAGTCTATGATCACTAGTCAGCTTAAGAAATCAGAGCAAGCTCTTCAAAGCTTAGAGCAGCAGCTGATGGAAGTAAAGATGGAGTGTGCGGAAAAGAGCGTGAATTGCGAGCTTATAAAACGAGAACTCGAAGAGCAACAGTCACAAAACAATGAGCTGGCTGAGCAGCTGAACCGACTGCGGGAACAGATGCTAACTTATGAGCGGCAGTGCCACAAACTAAGCGACGAAAAGTGCCAAATGGAACAGGAATTAAAGCAATCGCAGCAAAAACAGATTGTAAACGCGAGCACCCAAACAATGGGCGTGGAGCCCATGCTCGAACAGCGCATCGAGAGTCTGGAGCAGCAGCTAAGTGTAGTTAGCAAACAGAAGGAGAAGACTGTTGCCCTGTTGCAGCAGCTGCTCCAACAGCAGAACAATAAAATAAGAAACACTGCAGAGATGGAGGCCGACTGGAGGCAGCTACTTGAAGCGCTGCAGGCTACACAGCAAATGGAACAGAAAATGGAGCTGCTTCTACAGCAAAAATCCGATGAGCTGCAGCAGCTCAATGAGCTCTTTGGTCAACAGAACGAGCAGCTACAGCAGCTGCAGCTTCTGAGTCGAGCCCACGAAATCCAAAATGCCAAAGAAATAGAAGAACTCAAGCAGGCACAGACTGCCGATGCGGCGAGCTTGAAGCAAATGCAGACCCAAGTGCAGACACTGCTCAAAGAACGGGATGCCGAATATAGCAAGCAATTCTGCAATTTGCTGCAAATGCTGGAGTTCGAAACAAGTAGCAAAATGTTGAATATTAAAAACTGGCCAGAGCTAATCGCCCAATTGCGACAGGAGCTACGCACAGCCAAAGCTGCTGCAGAGTTACCCGTGCTCAAGACAAAACTGACAAAAGTCGGGGGAAAATATGAACAGGCGTTGGCTAGAATCAAGGTGAGTTGTGGACAAGGTGGCACAGATTGCAATTATTAAATATGTATCTTCTTTAGTTTCTAGAGCAAACTCTGGCGGAAGAGAGAGCACGCGTTCAGGCTTCAGATTCGATCAAATCGTTAGACAGTTCCACGCCCTTGGAACCAGCTCATGAGGTGGCCAATCTCATAGATGACTACAAGAAGGTAAAGAGCAATTATCTATTATAATTTCATAGAATATTCATTTGACTCCTGTTACCTTCAGCTCATTCATCAAACTGCGCAGGAGACAGGACGGCCGCGGAATAGCTACATACTGGAGCTAATCGAACGCAGTCAACGGAGTCAACCAAATTTGTGCCAACTAAGCGAAGGCCTGGCCGCTTGCCGTGAGAATATGCGAGATCTCACCAAGCTGCTGGCCAGTCTGGAGTCAGGCTCAGCGGCCATGCCATCGCTGATGGAGGAGCTGCGCGCCGTGGCCGAAAAGGCCTGAGCCGCGGAATGTCCGCCAAGCCAACAAAAGATAGTCATAATAGTATAATTCGTAATCTTCTGATTTAGTCAAAAATTTATTTGTTTACCTAATTTGAGGTATTTGTTTATATCTTGTCTTTTGTTTATTCTGTGTTATTGTCTTTCGCAAATAATCTATTTATTTATGTTAAATGTGCAATTGCTCGAATGTGTCACAAAACAATCAATGAATGGCCCACCTTGTCCCCAACCAGGCTAACTAGTCCCACAATTTTGAGTCCATTTACTTGAAATTTATACACGCGATATATATTCTTGAATTGTACACCTTTGTTCGCGCAGATCGAATATGTCTGAGTATGTTTTGAGAAATACCTGTAAAGTGTACTAAATTATGAAAAGAGGAGATTTTCTTGAATTACAATATATTTATCTACAATATATATGAGTCATAGTAATAACTGATATGCATAATTCCATAGTATTAATCGAATAGATCATTCTCTTCCAGATAATTCCTAGTTGCTATAAAAAGACCACGTGAGCCCATCACTAATCAGTATTCACTATTCACAGCTCAGGCGGCCAGGGCGACGGCAACGGCGACGGCGGCTTGGTTTTCGACATGAAAAAGCGGCCATTGTCAACGCCTGATCCTCGCGTATTGGCATTGACATTGGCACTGGGCCGGGTCCCGGCCTGTTCGGGCCACTTGGGTATTGATAAATGCGTTGAAAACTAAGCGACCGCCCAGTAGATTTGCACCCAAACGTCGCCCGGCCGTCCTTCTGCCAAACCACAATCGTTGGCCAAATTCAATTGGTGCAATTTTTCATCGTTCTCAGCGCCTTTAAGAGGAACCGCGCGATCCTTGTT
>JABVZY010000001.1:13536615-13549044 GCA_020883555.1 Drosophila nannoptera | reverse complement strand
TGAGCCCATGTTTTATACACCCAAGAACAATCGCTTTGGCATGAGCTACTCGGGTCTCAGTCGTGCGTCAGTGCTGTCCAAGAAAAATGTTTCAGCTCCGATGCAGCACATTAATCTCTTTGGGAAGCTTGAGACAAAGTCCAAGGACAAGCAATTATCCATTCATGGCCAGGCCTTTGGCGTTGGAGCATTCGAAGAGGAAGACGATGATATCTATGCCAAAGACGACATGACACGCTATGATTTCTCCCTAGCCGATAAGCAGCCGAAACAAAAGAAACCAAAGTATGTGCAGCAGCGCCATGTGATCGATGGATTTGGCGAGGACAAGAGTGATGTAACCAACAACAAGCCGTATACTATCGACCTGCCCCGCGACTTCCAGCCGCGCAACTGGTTGCTGCGACGCAGTCGGTTCGCTCCGCTGGATGCAGAACGTGCTCGAAAAATAGCCGAAGAAAGTCAGCACAAGAGAGCAGGCTTAGGTCGACATGATCTGAACCCGGACCAACGTGCCCAGTGTCTGGGTGAGCCGCCCGCCAAGAGTAACCCTTTCAAGGCGAGCAGCAACAAACCCTTGCCTGAAGCCAGCAGCTCTCCAAAAGTTGGACTTCCTACCAGCGCTGGCGAGGAGCAGCCCTCGGCTCCGATCGCGCCACAATCAAGTACTGATGCCAGCAGTGCTGACCCGGCTCTCACCAAGCCAAAAACGTTGGGTATGAAATACAATTTACGTGGCATTCCAAATAATCTTATTTTCCACATTTCAGTCGGCCTGTCCAAGCTGTCCTCCAGTGAATTCAAACCCTTCCTGGCGAATGAGGCTAAGCAGCTGCGTTATGAGAAATTTTTGGCCGCAAATTTGAAGGATGACACGGCTATAACTAATTTCCTTGCCGAACTGCAGCCAGTCTCGCTCTCGTTGTGGGATCGTGAGATGGAAAAGAAGGAGTTCGTGCAGGCGTCGAAAATCTATAGACCGCTGGCCGGCCTTATGTATGACAGATTCGTATCAGAGGGTGCAGTGGAAGCGCAAAAGGCCGAAGAGCGCACTGACCCCGCGGCGGAGAAGGCCAAAATTGTTATGAAGCGCACGAAGGTCATGTGGAAGCCCAGCTCTGCGCTATGCAAGCGTTACAATATTGCCGAGCCCTTCGGTGGGGCTGTGCCAGGTGCCGCCAAAACGGAACTGAAGGCTAAAGCGAAAATGTCTATATTCGACTATTTGGAGAACTCGTTGAACACAAAAGCGAATTTCCAAACGCCTACCATTATACCGAAGCACTTTGATCCATCCCAGCAGCAGCAGCAGACGGAACAGGCGCAGCAGAGAGCTCAGCCTGCAAGGCAAGCTGAAGAGAAGCCACCAACTCCAGCGGCAGCAGCTAAAGCCGCAGAGCCAGCCGCTGGCAGCGCAATAAAAAAACCGGCCTTTGTACCGCAGTCGCCGCTCGAGCGAGTCGTTGATGCGACCCGCAACAAGCCGCTTTCGGAGAAAACCGATCTCTTCAAGAGGATTTTTGATGACAGCGACGAGGAGCAGGAGCAGGAGGAGAAGGCAACAGCGCAGACGGAAGAGCAGGCGGATGCCAAGCCGAGCCTCGGCTTTGCCAGCGGCAGCAAAATCACATCAGCGGCTGCAGCCAATCTGCTACGCAACAATTCGCCTCCTCGGGGTATATTTGCGGCTCTTCTGAAGCCAGCTGAAAAGGCGGCCCAGCCGCTGGAAACGCCAAAGGCCAAGTTTGCGCCCATCGAAGGCAACAAATTGAAAATTTCCTTCAAGTCGCGTGAGGAGCGGCTGAAGGGCGACAAAGAAGCCGCCATGGAACCCGCCATCGAGCCCGACCAGCTGTACGGTCCCAAGTTGCCCAGCCAGCTGAAGCAGCCGCCGCCCGAGGCGCAAATCGATACCAAGCTGGAGCAGCTATGGCAGCAGCATGCCCCAAAAAAGCGCAAAGCTGACGAGTGGGTGGAGCGCACGCTGGCCGGCAGCAGCAGCGATGACAGCGACGAGGATAGCTCCGACTCCAGCTCTGGAGATGTCAAGCTGAAGAAACGCGACTCCAAGAGATCCCACAAAAAGTCCAAGAAGTCCAAGCACAAGCTCAAGAAGAAGTCCAAGAAGGCCGAGAAAACGAAGAAGAAGTCCAAGAAGAAGAAGAGCAAACACTAACATAGATTTAGCTATACATATATATATATATAGAGAGAGAGAGAGATAATTATATTATAGAGCTGTACGCATCAATCGTGTTGTGGTAGAAGAGCTGAAAGCCGATGCCATTAAAGTTGGGCGATTTCTTGGCCACGATTCGGATTTCATTGTAGCGCACCAGGAATGTCTCCGTCTTGTCCTGGCCGCAGAAGGTGTTGTGCAGCCTTTCGCTGTTGTCGGCCAATACCTCGTAGAATTTGATATTATCCAGATGGCAGTTCACCTCCGAGCCCATATCGAACCCTATTCCATGGCAAATACAAAATGCAATTATAAATTATGCTAATTAATGTGATAATTAATGTTGACCCACAGTTGAAGGCGAACTGAAGGACTGAGCCGCCCGGCACGGTTATGTGCCAGACGCAGTAGGAGTAGTTGCGATTGTCATAGTCCGGACTGCTGATGTGGCCCTCCATGGTGGTCAGCTCGCCGCCGCAGCCCGCCGGCTGATCGCTGTTCGTGGAGTAATAGAGGATATCAATGTATCGCACGCCTTCGCCGATCAGACGGACCTCATTCGTGGTGCTCGGCAGCGTCACAGTGGCGATAGACTGGACGTGGGTGACATTGAAGATCGTGCGGTTTGTGTGCAAATCCGTAAGCTGGACAAGAAATGGAATACGTATTTATTTGATGGATCAGAAGGATGAATCGGAGTCGGACTCACATTGAGGAACGCATGGCCGGAGCTGCTGTCGAGATTGATGAACCGGATTTCGAATGTTAGATAGAAGCCCTGCGGCACGCGTATCGTGCTCGAGCACAAGCCGGTCTCGATCTTGTCCTGCACGTGGAAATGAATCATGTGGCTCAAGCTGTCGTAGCTGCGATTGCAATCTGGCGGCGAGAGGCGACAGGCGACAGGGAATCATTGAATCATTGCTGCTGCGAGTACCTACCTTGCCTCCTCTTCAGATAGATATCAATGGAGTCGCTCTCCCGATCCGCGCTGCTGTGGAACGTCAGCGTGAACGGGGAGTCCTTGGGCACCGCCATAACGGTATTGTTGAATTCGCCGCAAAAGTACTTGCCCGTCTCCTGGAAAAAGGGGCAGCTTGAGCAAGAGCTGGAGCCGGGGAATGCGACTGACTCACGTGTTCCATGGCCAGCAGCAGGTAGTCGACGCATTTGCCAGTGGCCTGGGCTACATCCTGCAGCTGCGCGCTCATGTTCAGCTCGACTGCGAAATCCGCACGGAATCTCCAGACGCAATGGATGTTGCCCTCGTAGCTGTCCAGCCCGCTGGTGTTCAGGCGCAGATTGACCGTCTAGGGGGGGGGAGTGGGAGGAAGAGAGATGAAAGTGGGAGAGACAGCTGTCCACTCACCTCGTTCGCCATGAGATTGTAGTTCGTCTGGCCGCAGACGGTGGCCTCCATTTCGAGGATCAGCTCGAAGCTGATCCCGTTGGGCACGGCCACAGTTCCGCTCAACGCAATGACCAGCTGGTGGGTGGAGCTGAAGAGCTTGGTACCATTGGCCACGGCCACGGCATGGCGATAGATGCCCAGACTCTTGCCGTCCGACTCGAAGCCATCGATGACCTCCAGCGTGTTGCAGACGGTGCAGCGATCCCGGTTCAATTGCAGCTGCTTCAGCCAGACGGAGATGCGATAGCCCGGCACAGCGCTGGCCCGGAAGTAGCATTGCAGATCCTCCGCGTTGGTCGCATTCACCTGGTAGCGACGCACCAGGCTCAGCCGGGTATTGCCCGCGCCCAGGACCAGACGCTCATTGCAGTTGGGCGTGAAGTGGACGGTGGCCATGAAGCTGCCCGGCTGCCAGTCCGCGCTGCTGCCCAACACGGACACAATGGTGGCCAGATGGCTGTCCACCATGACGCTATAATCGGTCAGATTGCCGCAGAGTCGGCCGATCCGCTGCTCCTCGCTGATCGCATTGCCGCGATAGATGCTGACATGCTTGAGCCGGCAGAGCGGGCTGTTCTCGATGTCCAGATACTTGAATCTCAGGAAGATCGCGTGCTCCGGCGGCGCCAGCACATGCCACTCGCAGCGCACATTCCCGACCTCCTCCCGGCTGGCGGCCGTGGGGCGCAGTATGAACGGGGCGCTGTAGTTGCCGCCGCAGCTGATCAGCTGGTACTGCAGCTGGAAGCGTATCTCCACCGAGGACAGGGACACATAGCGCAGACGCAGACGCCTGTAGCCGTTCGCCTCGAAGTTCAAGCAGTTCTCGCCGTGCGGCTGCACCTTGTCGCCGTTCTCCTGGACGATCTCGAAGAAGTTCCGGTGGCAGTACAAGGCCACCCGGCTGGGGGACAGGGCTCGCTTAACGGCCACCAGAATCTCGTCGTTGGTATCGCTGGCTATCTCCACATTGCACTCCCGGGCCGTCCAGCGTCCGCCGCGGGCGAGCGACAGCGTCTGCAGCTCTCGGCGTGCCACCAGCCTCTTGTCGCAGCTGGAGGAGACCACGAAGCTGAACCCGTCCGCCGTGACATTGGCGTTCGTGCGGAACACAATGCGCATGATGTGCGAGTCGATGTGGAGCGGCTCCGGCCGTTCCCGGCCGCAATACTTGGCCAGCGACTGCCACAATCCCTGGCGCTGGGCGAACACCTCCAGCTGATCGTGGCTGCAGTTCGCCGACGTCTCGATGAAGAATCGGCCGAGGAACTCGAGGCGGAGGGCCAGGGTCAGCGTGGAACGAAACTCCCAGCTGAGCTCCATATTATTCAGATAGCTCCGGGCGTCGATCGTGAAGGGCGGCGACGGTGTACGGCCCACCAGGACGAGATTACGGCGATCGTTGAGCGACTGCGGCCGTGTCGCCTCCAACTGTATCTGGCTGCGGCCGGCGTGGAAGGCGGAGGCATGATAGAGCACGGAGACCTGCAGCACGTCCAGCCGGGTGCTGTTCAGCTGGGTGGCACTGCCGCAGATCCGGGCCAGATCGCCGGCGGAACCGAAACGCGACACCAGCAGATATTCCCGGTCGCAGCTGTCGCTGAAGCTGACGTTGCCGCCGATCCGGTAGCCGACGCTGAACCGCAACGTCCACACGCACTCCAGCTGGCCGGTATGGTCGGCCAGCTCGTGGACGGGCAGCTCGAGCCGCATGCCCTCCGTCATTTGCAGGACTCCGCCGCAGGCGTTCCGATGATATCTTACCCGCAAACGGACCGCACTGTCCTCCGCCTGCTTGGTCAACATCAGCTTGCCGGCCGTCGTGGCCAGCGAGTGGGTGACATTGTCCGACTTCACATTGATCGACGTGTAGAGGACATCGTCCCAGATCCGGAACGTCGTCTGCAGACGTTGGCCCACGCTGCGATAGTACTCCACATTGAAGCTGATCGTGACGCCCGGCTCGGCGACGAACCTCACCGAGCAGTAGTAGGTGCTCAGGGCGACCAGCTCCTGGTTGCTAATGACGCCCGACTCCTGGCCGCCGATGTCGGGCGGGCAGAGTGAGGCGGAGCTGGAGCTGAAGCGGGCCCGCAATGTAGCCGGCTGGTAGACCAACAGGATCCGTACGAGCATGTAGTTATCGGTGGACTCCACGATGCCGTCGCCGGTGTATTCCCGGGGCGAGAACTCCACGATCTTCGACTGGTACGTGGGATCGTTGTAGAAGCTGAACGTCTTGCTGGTGCCCGGCCGTCGCCTGGACACCAGCTGATTGCTAGGGAATGATCCTTGTGAGTAGAGTACATATTTCTAGCTTATCCTGGTCGCACTTACCTCTCGCCGCGAAAGTCCTGCAGGTTGAGCAGCTCGAAGCGCACCCGCTGCCCCTTGGGCACCGTTATCCGCCACGAGCAGTACTGGTAGTCGTTCTCGTTGCGCGGCCTCTTCAGCTCGAGCTCCCCGGAGGCGGCGTTCACCTCCCGATTGCAGGTGCCCAGCTTGGTCTTGTAGGCCAGCTGGAAGCCTCGATAGTTGTTCTTGAGGATCACCGTGGTCAGGCGGACTGCCAGCTGATTGGTGGAGACCGTGATGGGATACGGCACACTCAGATTCCCGTAGAGCGTCATGATGATGCGTCGCTGATCGTTCAGATCGAGCAGCTCGATCCGATCGCTCTCCGGCCCGGCCAGCGGCAGATGGAGATCGCTGAAGTTCAGCTGGATGTGCGTATTGGCCGGAGTCTGAATGACGTACTCGCAGACAGCGGGCTTCGGATATCCGCCGGGAGTCGGATAATGCACGGACTTGATAATCCCGCTCTGGGTGTTATACTGGCCGCCGCAGCTGCTGAGCGAGACGTTCAGCCGGAAGCCGCTGTGCGGCTCGTTCAGCTGGGTCAGATAGTGCACCAGGAGAATGTTGCCGGAGCTGTAGATGGTGCCGGGGCGGCGGCAAGTGTGGAGCAGCCGGCGCGCCAGCCTGGTGGAGCCGTCGTACAGCTCGACGAACTCCTTGTCACAGTTGCGTTGGCTCAGATCGAAGTTGTCCATGAAGCTGGCCGCGATCGTCTCCCCCGGCGGGGCAATGACCAGCCACGAGCAGTCGGAGTGCGGATGCGGATAGTAGGGATAGCCGGGCGTGCTGATGGTATAGTTGCTGGCCAGGTCGTTGAGTCGCACCTCCTCGTCGCATTCACTGAACGCTCGATACGTCAGATTCCATCCGTTCAGCACGGGATTCGTGCGGAAATTGACAGCCGGATAGACGTAGCGGACGAAGGCATTCCGTCCGCTCGTCCGGAACGTGCGAGTCGCAAAGCCCGCCTGGCCGCAAAACTTACCAGGCGCCAGGATTGGCGCCGACGTGTCCAGGCCGTCATAGATGAACCCGTAATGCTGGCAGCTCCCGTTGCCGCTGTCCACCTTCCTGTAGTCGATCGTCAGCTCGATCGTCTTGCCCGGCTGCACCTCGATGTGCCACTCGCAGGCGGCGTTCTCGATCGGCACCTGCCTCTGGGTGTCCGAGTTGAGTATGGTGCCCACCGAGCCGGTCATATTGGAGCCGCACTCCGTCCGTACATTCGACCGGAATCCGGTGCCGTTGATCGTCGCATCTGTCACGAACTGCAATCGCAGATATGGAGCGCCGTGAACCCGGCCAATCCGTCGCCCGTTGTACGCGCTGCTGTTGCAGAGACGCAGCTGCTCCGGCCAGTCGATGGCATTGCTGGACACCTGGACGCTCAGATAGTCCGCCGTACAGCGGTCGGTGACCTCGAGCCGCACCTCGAAGAGATCGACGTAGGCGTGCTTGCTGAGATCGACCGGCATGAAGGTCCATTCGCAGTTCAGGTTCGGCCTGTAGCCCGGATAGCCGGGCGAATTGAGCGGGATCAGGGTGTTCTGCACCAGCTGGATCTTGTGGCAGCTGCCGGTCTTCTGCTTGTCGTTCGACTTGAGCTCGTCCAGCCGCTGCACCCGCCACCGCACACGGAACTCATCGAAGTCCGTGTTCACGGTCCGCAAATAGATCACGTTGCTGCTCGAGGTGAACTGCCACGGAGCGGCTCCAATGGCCACGGCCAGGGCGGTGTCGTCGTAGCCGTCGTATAGCTGCAAGTAGCCAGGACTTTAGATGATCTCCAAAGACGACCCCCCTCGTTCCGATCTCACCAAGAGTCCCGCCTGATAGTCCACAAAGTCCAAGATGATCACGCGCTGGCGCTCCGTGAAGATCCGCCAGCTGTACGGCTGATCGTCTCCCCGCACAGCCGCCGTCGGCGGCGACTCGATGGTGCCATTGCTGCCCTCCGTCAGCTCGTTGCTGTGGACTGCGAAAGCGGAAGACGGAAGGATATCGAAGGCGTTAATCTGGCCGGTAAGCTCGACTTACCGTAGCTCCAGCGCAGCTTGAAGCCGGCCGCTGTGCTGCCGGGCTGGCTGCGGAACTTGATCCACACGGCCTGGCCTCTGGCCAGCAGCGGCTCCGCGGGCACCTGATCGCCGCAGTAGAGCCCGATGAGGGCGCCCTGGATGCCGGCCCGCAGCTCGAGGAAGTCGGAATTACAGTGCTCCGACTTGACTATGTCCAGGGCCTCGAAGCGCAGCTCGACGGCATTGCCGGCCCGCGGCAACAGCGTCCACACGCACTCGATATTCGCCGGATAGCTGGCCGGATGGCGGGGCGACGTGAGGATGCCCCGTACGGAGGTTATATTCCCGCCGCAGCTATTCTCGATGATTGTGTACTGGGCGGACAGGGCGATGCCCGAGGCCTGGACGATCGCCTGGTTGGTGGCCAGCACCAGGCTGGCCGGATGATCCTCACACAGACGAATGGTCTCCACGAGATCATCCTTGTTGACAATCCTCAGGCCGGTCGTGCAGTTGGCCTTTGCGGCCGGACAGCGCGGACAGTCCAGCTGGAAGATGTGGAGACTGATCTGGGCGCCCTGCTCCACGCTGATCGTCCAGACGCAGTCCTCGTCCACATTCGACCGGATGTAGCCGTCGCTGCTGGTCCGTGGACCGCCGCAGAGCTGCTTGAAGTTCAGCACGAATCGGCCCCACGAGCCGGCCGTCGCCCTTAGCCCGAAGCGGAAGCGCTGCTCCAAGAGCTGCCGGGCCGGAGCCCTCGGGCCGCAGAAGCTTTCGTTCGAGTCGAGCAGCTTGAAATGGGCCCGGCTGCAGTCCGGCGAGTCCGTGAAGTTGAAGACCTCAAAGTACACCTGGACAACGTAGCCCTCGGCTACCTGGAGCAGACGAAGGAGATGGAGCTGAGAGTAAGATTTGGGAGGGATTGACTTTCGGCTTACCTCCAGGTCCCACGTGCACTCCACATCCTCGGTGTAGACCTCGCGGGCCTTCTCGTAGTAGCCGGGCGACGTTATGGAGCCCCTGGAGCCGCTCACGTAGCCCCCACAGGAGGCCGGGAACATGACGTAGCTGGCCTTGAAATATTTCCTCGCACGCCGTGGACTGCCCCGGAATCGGACGAGGAGCTCGTTGGCCGGCGAGACAACGGTCTGGGTGATGGTCTCGATTCTGCAGCTGGCGAAGATCGGGCGCGTCTCATTGTTGCCGGACACGACCGTCACGGCGTCCTCGCTGCAATCCGGCTGCGACGTCTCGATGTGCAGCTCGTGGAAGAGCACACGGATCTGATAGCCAGCGGGCACAGAGATCAGCCACTCGCATTCCTCGTCCAGGCTGTACGGAGCATTCGGGGTCTCCAGGTTGCCGCCGGGTCCCTGCAGCTCGCCGCCGCATCCGACGCGTTGGTATTCCGCCCGGAAGCCCTGCGCCTGGATCGACTCGTCGCTGCGGAAGATCACCACCAGACGATTGCCCGAGCTGTTCACCTTCAGGTTCCGGGCATCGCACAGGCGCCGCTCGTCGAGCAGCTGGCTGTCGCGATAGTCAACGATCAGGACATGGTCGAAGGGGCAATCCTCATCGGACGACCGCTCCATGGCCATGTGCGAGAAGGCCAACTGGATGTGATGCCGTACGCTGCCCGCCCGGATGTCCCACTCGCAGTTCATGTTGGCCGGATACAGGTCCGGGAAGTTCGGGGTCTCGATCGCGCCGCGCATCTCGTCCAGCCGCACCCGGCAATTGGTGGCATACTCCAGCACGAAGTCGATGTCCGTCGGGCCGATCTCGAGGCGCACCAGCACCCGATTCCCGGTCGCATTCAGCTCCTCCGACTGGCCCACGTTGCACCTGAGGGCCAGCGGATTGGCCAACACGTTCGGCCCATCGTAGATCCTCAGCTGGCCGTTGCACAGATCGTTGCTGCTGCTGCTGCCGATGCTGCCGATGCTCATCCGTACGGTGGAGCCTTGGGCGACCGTGATCTGCCAGTCGCAGAAGAGCGCGTCCCGATGGCCGGCGAGGTCGCGCGGCGAGTGTATGGAGCCCGTGGGTGAGGTCAGTTTGCCGCCGCAGCCGTAGGCCCCCTCCTGCCAGGTGATGGAGAAGCCCTCCCATTCCATATAGCTGTCCGACCGGAAGTACAGATGCAGGGCATTCCCGTAGGAGGGTATCCGGGCGGGTATCCTCTCGCCGCAGTAACGCCCGATCAGCGGCGACGTCGGCTGGTCGCCATTCCTGTGGAACGGATTGACAACTGGGCTATTGGGTATATGGACTGGGCTCACCTGATCTCCAGATAGTCGTCGCGGCACTCCGGCGAGGTCGTCTCCAAGCTGAAGTTCGCCACCAGCAGCTCGATGCGCCGGCCCGGCTCCGTCCGGATGATCCAGCTGCAGTTGGCCGACGCGGAATACTTCCGGGGCCAGTTCGGGGACTTGATCTGGCCGTAGCGCGTGGTAAAGGTTCCGCCGCAAGCTGCAGAAAACGGGAAGCGGATGAGGTCTGGCCGGAGTCCGAGTCGCCTGGGCGTGGCTTACCTGTTCCGGCCAGCTTATATCGCAGCGTGACCTTATACTGCTGCGAGCTCTGCGTCGTGATCGTCACGATATCCCAGTCCAGGAACTCGTCGATATTGACGCCGCCCGCCGGGCTCGCCGTGTAGTTCTTCAGGAGTCTGCCCGCGGGCCGGGTGCTGTTCTCGAACAGGTGTACCTGGGTCTGGGTCTGGGTCTCGGCCGGATCGAGTTGCGCATCGATCTCCACAATCAAGTGCTTCAGTCCCGGCGACTCGAAGACCCACTGGCAGAAGCCGTCCACCAGGAAGACGAGCGGCTCATCCTGGGGCCGAGTCATCACTCCGCCGCAGCTGTAGTCCCCGAAGGTGTACTCAACCCGCAGGCCGCGGCCTCGCGACGGATTCGCGCCGCCGTGGAACACCAGACGCGCCTGGTTGCTCTCGGAGACCAGGACAAGATCGGTTAGCTCCTTGGCGAAGCGCTGCCGTCCGCTCTCGTTGCGGGACAAGTAGACCTGGGAAGGGAGATCGTGAGTGGACGACGTGGAGCAGTTGGAATGGGGCCATAATTACGTCCAAGTAGCTCGACTGATCCTCCTCCTCCTCCTCCTCCTCCACGCTCAGCGAGAGATCCGAGATTACCAGCATTACGATGTGCCCGAAGGGTCCTTCCAGGCGGTAAGTGCACTCCAGATGCTCCAGGTATCCGTTCGGATAGTTGGGCGTCATGATGACGCCGCCAATGTCATTGCGGTAGCTGAAGTCGCACACTAAAAAGTCGGACACGTGAGACTCCGGGCCGAGGGGCTTGAGGGGAGCTGGACTCACCTCTCTTGTAGCGCAGCTGGAAGCTCGGGAACGGGCCGATGCCGGACAGGCCGAAATAGTAGCGCACCAGGATGACATTCCCGCTGGAGGTGAATGGCTGCCCGCTCCGCTCGATCCCATCGTCGGCGGCATCGTCGCCATCGTCCTTGCTGGCGCAGTAGCGCCTGAGCAGAGGACTCTGATCGGTGCGGCCGTCGAAGATCTCCAGCTTGAAGATGAAGCAGGTCTTCCACGGATCTTCGTTCGGGTTCAACAGGCTCAGCTCGATCTGGGTGCCGTTCGGCTGGTCGATGAGGTACAAGCAGAGCTCCGCCTCCCTGTGGGCACTGATCAGGCCGGTGGGCTCGGTGAAGACGCCGCCGCAGCCGGGATGACCCGGCACCACCTCGTAGTGCAGCTGGAACGAGCTGTCCGAGCGGTAGGCGTCCGTGTGGAATTGCAAACGCAACCGGTTCGACGAGCTGTGCACGGGCGCCGGCTGGGCCGACTGGCAGGCCATATACAGAAGCCGATCCGAGTCCCACACGCCCAGCGAATCCCCGGTGCTGCAATTCTGCGAGCTGCCCAGCGTGATGTCGTAGAAGCGCACCACGAACCGGCTGCCGAAGGGTGCGCCGAGCAGCCAGCGGCAGTCCAGGCCGAAGCGCGCCTTGCCCGGATAGTTGGGCGAACGGAGAACTCCGGTCGAGCCGAGGGCCAACTCCAGGCTCTCGCCGCAGACGATCGGCTGCGAGTGCCAGGTGAGATTGAAGCCCGACGCCTGCGTGGCATTGTCCGAGCGGAACCAGAAGAACAGCTGCTCCTGCGTGGACACGATGGAGCCGTTGCCCTGCGGCAGCTGATTCCCGCAGTAGCGGCCGATCTGGCGGGCGGTCAGCGAGCTGCCGTCGTGCAGCTGGAGGAAGTCGGCGACGCACTCGCCGCTCGGCTGCAGATCGAACATCCCGAACGTCATGTTCAGCACGTAGCCGGGCCGGGTGCGTATGATGAAGGCGCAGCGTTCGTTCGGCTGGTAGCCGGCCGAGACGGCGGACGGATCGGCCGTCTCCCTGGGCGGATACTCCAGACTCCCGGTCATGTTGCGCAGCACGACGCCGCAGTAGCTGCGCACATGGGA
>JABVZY010000001.1:13507393-13530440 GCA_020883555.1 Drosophila nannoptera | reverse complement strand
TATCTGCCTGGCAATGACCCTGCCAGCGATTGCAGCGATTGCAGGAGTGAAAATCCAACCCCCCAATGTAAGCAAGTTTATATATATATATGTAAAGTTTAATGTTTGATAAATTTCTCTTTTCATATCTCTCTTTTCTTTTTTCTCTTTTGCAAATTGTCCCCAAATTGGACAAAATAAGACAACTTTAATGGGCTGCCATGACAATGAAAATGAAAGCAAACTCAATTGACTTAGTAACAAACACTCTGCGTGTGTGAGTGTGTGTGTGTGTGTGCGTGTGTGCACCTTGTTATGGTCAGCATATAGCGACATGTATTTATAAATCAGAGAAGCGAGAATCCCTCCATCAACAGAGGCTGCTGTCAGCGTTCAGTTCGACGCTGGCCGTTGAGTAAATGAGTTGATATTGCGTATACGCAGCGTGTTTTGCCAAGGCTCCCCATAGACGCGTACGATGACGATCTCGTCGATATTATTGTCGCTAAGCAGCTGCGGTATGTACAATATTCTATATTGTTTATGCCATTATGCAATCGTCCGCTGTCGTCCACAGCCGGAAGGCAGCAAATGCGGCAGTACAGCGCCGCCGCCCAGACGCAGCTACGCGAGATTCTGGCCAAGCAGCTGCGCGGCATCGAGGAGGCTGGCACATTCAAGGCGGAGCGCATCATTACGTCCTCGCAGAGTACACAGATAACGGTGCAGGGCAGCGAACGGAAGATACTCAACTTCTGTGCGAACAACTATCTGGGCCTGGCCGTAAGTAGAGATGCAGTCTGTGAATAGCTTGAGGAGATTCGCTAATGATCTGCCGTGGCAGAATAATCCGGAGATTGTCCAGCATAGCCAGCAATTGCTGGCCAAGTACGGAGGCGGCTTGAGCTCAGTGCGATTTATCTGTGGCACACAGGACATACACAAGCAGCTGGAGCAGAAGCTGGCGCAGTTCCATGGCCGCGAGGACACCATACTGTATGCGTCCTGCTTTGATGCGAACGCGGGCATCTTTGAGGCCATACTCACGCCAGAGGATGCGGTCTTCTCGGATGAGCTGAACCATGCCTCGATCATAGACGGCATTCGTCTATGCCGGGCCAAGAAACAGCGCTACAAGCATCGCGACCTGGGCGATCTCGAGCAGCAGCTGCGCTCGACCGATGCCCGGATCAAGTTGATCGCCACCGATGGCGTCTTCTCGATGGACGGGAATATCGCGCCGCTGCCCGGCATTATTGAGCTGGCGAGGAAATATGATGCACTCGTCTTTGTGGATGAGTGCCATGCGACGGGCTTCTTTGGCGCCACCGGACGCGGCACGGAGGAGTACCATAATGTCCTGGGCGAGGTCGATATAATCAATTCAACGCTGGGCAAGGCGCTGGGCGGTGCCTCCGGCGGCTATACCACCGGACCCGCGGAGCTTGTCTCCCTGCTGCGCCAGAAGTCGCGCCCCTATCTCTTCTCCAACACTCTGCCGCCGGCGGTGGTCGGTGTGGGCCTCAAGGTCATGGACATGCTGCTCGGCTCCAGCGAACTCAGCCAGCGAGTTCAAAGCAACACGCAACGCTTCCGCCAGGCGATGACCAAGGCCGGCTTCACCATAGCCGGCGAAAATCATCCCATCTGCCCGGTGATGCTGGGCGACGCTCGGCTAGCCTCGGTGTTCGCCGACGAAATGCTCAGTGAGTGACGCCTCAGTTGGCCAGATCTTTCAAATTTCTAAATAATCGAAATCTTCTTCTCCAGCTCGCGGCATTTACGTCATAGGCTTCAGTTATCCGGTGGTGCCCCAAGGCAAGGCGCGCATACGTGTCCAAATTTCCGCTGCTCACACCGAGCAGGAGATCGATCAGGCCATTGAGGCCTTCATCGAGGTCGGCCGCTCCCTGAAGATCGTCCAATGAGGACACTACGATGGGCCATAATCAAGTATTTTTGTGCTGCATTTATACGGAGGGATAGAAAGGCCATAGAAAGACCTATCCAGAACTCCACTCTCCAATAATAAAATACATATATACGGAATACACTATATATACTCTCTCTTTCTCTCTCTCTGTCTCAGTTGCACTCTCTGCATATGCAATTGTTTAAGGTTTATTTATTTGGTTCGTCTGTTTAACCAAGCAGATTTCACTATATAAGTATTATGCAATAAGTATCATAAATATAAACAAATATTACACATTAGAACTTAAAAATTAATTGCACATTATATGAATGACTGTTCAAATGCAGGCACTGCCCGACTGGGTACACAGAAAACAAAAACAATAACAAAAAAGACAAATTAGAATAATAATTAATACGAGTTACTAAAACAATAAATTCTACATTCATTCTGGGAGAGAAGCCAAATACATATGTTTCAAACACTTTCATAAAGCGAGCATTGTGCGAAGATTAGGCTAAATAATTTGCTTAGTTGCGCATATGGAACAAGGATTCGAGTTTTACTGTGACTATGAGAACTTTGGTTAGGTTATGCGTGTGTCTGTGTTTTGTGTCTCACTAAAATCAATTGTCGTTTACTACTTGTTGACCAGGCCGCGGGCCTTGGGATAGGCCGAGGCCGGCTTTTTCGGTTGTACCCGACCCGTGGGAGGTCGTCGATTTGAGTCGAGCGCTGAGCCAGGACTTGGCAGACCGCTGCGAATGGACTTTACTGGTCGCCCATTAGACGCGGCACCACCATTCGAGGGCGAAGCGTCGGCTGGCACCGTGCCAGCATTGGCATTTCCATTAATGATGTTCTCGAGGCGTGAACGTAGCGAACTGGTGTTGGTTTCCACAATGTCGATGTCGTCGCCGGTTTTCATGGCCTGGGCCAGAACGGCCTGCAGAGAGGCGGACACTTTGGGCGTACGATATTCTTGGGTTGTCCGGCAAGGCATGTCCAGCTCGTAGCTGACAATGTTTTCGCTTTTGAAGCGCAATGCACTCGGTGCACTTGACATCGACTCCTGCAGTGCGTACTCGGAGATGGGTCGACGCCGTTGTGGATGAGAAACGGGTCGCTTGCTGCTGAATTTACCATCGGTGGCGTTCATTGGCAGCGGCAATGAGGCGAACTTCCACTCCTCCTGCTCTTCGTCGTATTTCGCCTGTGTGTACAGACGTTGCTTCACCTCGATGGGCACAAAGTTGTCTATGATGAGCAGCTGGCGCTTTAGCTCCTTTACCAGCTCGTTTTGCGCCATCTCGAGCTCGCGCAGATCCTGATTATGATCGTGCTTGCAGTCGTTAAGCTCCTGCTGCAGCGCCAAATATTTGGCATAGCATTTGGAAAGCTTTCGTTTCTTGAGCTCCACTTCCTGCTCCAGGGAAACATTTCGTTCGCGGATCTCCAAAGTTGTTTCCTCCTGCAATTCCAGCTGCTGTTGTATTTCGATTTCCCGCTTTTTCCGTTCCGCTATCTCCACGAGCTTCTTCTCCAGCTCGATTTGACGTTCGCTGTAGGTATCCAGCAGATTCTTGCCACCACGTACCAGCTGACTCTCCAGCTCGGCCAATTTTGCAGCTAGCTTCGCGTTTTCCACACGCTCCCGCTCAAGCTGCTCACTGGACTTGGCCACTTCCGCCTCATTTTCCTTGTCAGACTCGGGCTCTGAGTCGTCTATTTCGCTATCTCCTTCGTCGTCGGCAGATTGAGGTTGTTCTTGGGTGACACTGTCAGTTAATTCTCGGCGCGATGTATCGCGTTTAGATTTCCTGACGCGTTTCTTGGCTGCCGCAGCTAGCTTCTCGGTTCGCTGTTGCTGTTGCGGAGCTATGAGACGCTTGAGTCGCTCGATCTCTTCCTGATATTCCTTTAATTTGGCATCCTGTGGATCCTCATTCTTAATAGGCTGGTTTTGAATATTCTTGGCGCGCTGCGCGTATCGTAAAGTCGTCAATGTCTCATTGTAGTTATAGTTTGAGGGTCCTACGTTAGCGATCATGATCGTTTTGGAATTGCCACCAAGTGAGTCCTGCAGAAGTCGCGTCAGCTTTGAATCGCGATACGGTACATGAGGCGAGCTTTCCGCCAGTGCAGATATAACATTTCCCAGCGACGAGAGCGCCAAATTAATTTTGCTAGCCTCTTTAAGTCGCTCTGCAGATGCACCTGTCTTTGACTGCCGCTCACTGCCAGCCAAATCGATGAGGTTTAACTTTCCAACTTTAATTGTGTTAGTTTCGGTGTCGCACATCTCAATCTTGATCATAAATATAGCATGCGAGCTGTAAGACAATAATAAATCAGACAACGCTCAGAAATAAAATTTTGGGACTTACCGTGAGCTATGCTCATTCATATTGGTGAAGCCAACTGTACGATTTTTATTGCCGACCTTCATAACGTTTATCATGTCATCGACACTTTTGCAGTTAATTGCATGAAGATTAGGTACATAAACGCCGGAGCCACGTTCGCGTACCTCCAGGTGCTTGGAATTCGGCTTTAACAGATCGCGCAGCTCCTCCATGTAGATCTCCAAATAAGATACATCCACGAGAAATTGAAAGTTTTCTGTTCGGTTGATGTGCAGCCAAATTTGTTCAAAGGTTCGAGGTATGATGCCCATCAGGTCGTCGTTGCCACGCACGCCCTCCATCGTAAACGTCTTTCCTGTACCCGTTTGGCCATAGGCAAAAATACAGCCATTGAAGCCCTCTAGCACGGAGCTGACCAGTGGAAAAACTACCTCATGATAGAGTGTAGTCTGTGAGGCGGATGCATCGTAGGCAGCATCGTAGGTGAAAACCTTGCGCTGTTCCTTATTGACGTCACCCAGGTTCTGTAGCTCCACCACACCACGATTGGGATACACATTCACTACTTCTGGCGAGCCCTCACTCCGCTCCCGATTGCTCATCGGACGACATCTCACCACCACCTGCACACATTCATTCGGCGTCTGACTGCTACCCGTACCAGGCCGTTTGCTTTTTGCGCTCATGTTGCTCCGATTGGTAGTCGTGCTGTTTTGGTAATGGTGACTAAAGCAGCCTTCGAAACCCCGTTTCACTATGCGTTGTCGCTGTTATGTGTGTAGGGCAGTAGTGTAGCTGTGACGACAAAAGATGTCAAAAAAAATCAATAATTCCACGGTGTAGCTCATTTTAAACACATCTCTTTCTTACAATTCTTTTCTATATTTATAAGAATGACATCATTTTGGTAACAACATTTATACCATGGATTTGTGTTATTGCTTTTCAATAATTACCTGTATTTTCAAAAGCCAAATTATTTCACCTTGGGTAGTTTGTTTTTTATTGTTCAGCTGCTACAGCCAGCAGTAATATCGATATAACTACGATGATGGAAAGGTATTTTAGTAATCGGAAAATACCAAACGTCTTTGAATTTAAATGCGATACTAAAGCACGATATACACAGCTTATCGATAGCTCGTGTAAACTCTAAAACAGCCAGTTAAAATTAAAAGATTTTTATTTAATCTATATTCTTATCGAGCGAATTTTGACTTAGAAGAGCTTTTGCTACTGCTTTTTTCACCACGTTTACGCTTATTCAGTGGATTTCGAGGATCGTAGGCATCATACCAATCATCCCCTTTCGTGGACGCATCTTTGGCTAGCACTGGCAGATTACTGTTAAAGTTTAAAGTATGCAACAACCAATCGTCGCCAACGATTTCTTTTTCTACTTCAGCGTCGTCAACGTCCTTAATTTCCTTGCTCTCATCCTCAGCGTTTGTTTTATATTTGAGGTTATCCAATTTAGATTTAAATTTAGATAACAAACTCAGTGTATATTCCTCTCTGAAAATGGGGAAAAGTTGAGTTATGCTTTATAGTTCAGATAGTTTATTACGTACCTTCCCTGGCCCTTCAGCGTATTCTTAGCCTTAGCAGTATATTTTTCCCTTGTTTGAATAAAATCTTTGATGTACTGATTCTCATCGGCGCCTTTGATTTGTGCTTTTGTTTTATTTTTTTCGGAATCCCTGGTCAATTCTTTCTCCTTGGCCAGCTTATTCATTTGATATTGTCGTTTCAATGAAACAATTTCTTCCCGAATTTTAGATCTAAGAAATATAACAAAAGCTTATAATTGCGACAAAATTAAAACAGCAGAGATGCACTTACTTTTCATCTACCAATTTCAGGTTCTTTTCTTTTTCCAGGGTCATCAGCACGTCATCACCATCATCCTCTGACTCACTTTTGATATTTTCCTTAGGTTTCGTCGGCTTTGCCAATGAGGATTTTGATGCTGTGGCCAGCTTCCTCTTTACTACATCTGAAGTGGGGGATGTTTTTGGAACAGTTTCTTGGTCGTCATCTGATAAGTCTTCCTCTTTTTGAACAGGTTCTTTTTTAGGAACCTTAATAGGCTCTTTACTCAGTTTCGGATCGTCGGTTGCGTCATGCAATGATTTCGCTTTACCAGCATTCTGCTTTACAAACATCGTTGTTTCCTCTTCGTCCCCTTCAGCTTCTTCACCAAAGGAGAGCAATCCAAAGTTTCTAAAGAAAAAAAAACATTGAAAATCAATATTCAGCAGTAATTTTGCATTTCTAAATACATACTTCACGCCCTTTTCCTTTTCCTTTTTACTTTTCTTAGCTTTATTTTTTGGTTTTGGTAAGGATCGTGGCACTATGTCGGTGAATGGATTGCTTAAAACCTCTGTTGAAATAATGCGATGCGTGTACATCGGACGTTCTTGGTGGTCAACAGTACCCACTTCAAGCTTAAGCATATTAAACACGGTGTCTCCGGTGACTTTACCGAAAAGAGTATTCTTATTTTCGAGCTCTGGAGCTGCAGCAAATGTGAAGAAAAACTGCGAAGCGTTGTCATCTTTGCCAGAATTTGCCATGCCAACCAAACCACGACGCACATATCGCAAACGAGAATGAAATTCATCCTTAAATGGATGACCATAAATTGATTCTCCGCCAGTGCCATCACCATTTGGATCTCCACCCTGCACAATGAATCCTTTGACCAGCCGGTGGAAAATAGTGCCATTGTAATAGCCTTCCATACAGAGTTGAATAAAGTTGCGACATGCCTTTGGACATTCTCTTGCCCATAATTCAATATCAATATCACCGACAGTGGTTTTCAACAGAACTTTTCCTGAAGTAGGTGGTTCTTGAATGTAAATATTGCTCATTTTGAAGCTAATTTGCGATGGTAGTAACTTGTTTACGCTTGCATTGCGAATTTCTAGTGGTGGGAGAATTTGAGCAACATATCGATATAATTTGTAGATAACTTATATTGCATTATTTCCATTTTATTTATTTAAAATAAAATTAGAAACCTGTTGCAGTTCGGTCGACAACTTAAAGGGTTTTATTTTTATTTTATGTATTTATAAAAAAAAAAAGACAACTAAGTCAAGGCTTGAATGTAAAAAGAGGGTTGATGTTGTTTTGCTTTTGTCCTGTAACTTTTACGATAAGTTAAACTGTCGTAAAATAGTAAAGTTCGTTACTTAGCAACGGTTGGTTTTTATACTGTCACACTTATTTTTTATTCGGAATACGGAAAAATTTAAAAGTTTAAGAATTCTAACTTCGAATTGCAATGAATTTTAGCGAAGACCCACTGGCGGAATTACTCAGCGATAATAGTTTAAACAATGACAACTTCTTTGACACACCAACCGTTGGCGCTATAAAAAAATTACCCAAGTCGAGCAAAGCTAAAGGAAAGCTTGAAGATCTCTTTGGAATAAAGGAAGAGTCAGAACCTGATGCTCAAAGCTCTACAGCAGCAAATCCACTTAAGACAAGCACACCGCGAATCGTTAAACAGAAACCTTCGCTGTCAATGGATGATGCCGATGATGACTTGGGCTTCGATCCGAAACATCCCAAGAGCGGTAGTGCAGCTAGAAGGAACCTGTTCGACGACTTCCTCGTTGTGGCAGACACTAAGAAGAACATATTCGATGATATTATAGGTAACGCAGAGAGCGCAAATAAACGTCCAGCAACGTCGAAACCTTCAATGTCCCGCCAGTCCACTGACTCTACGACAGATAATTCCAACGTGCTTTCACAAGGACGTCCAAAGACCGCGGTAGGCACTGGTAGACGCAGTTCAGGATCTGTCCAGTCCACCAATGTTCATACAGATCACTTGGGCTTGTTTAATAAAGACAAAGAAACACATGCCAACGTTTCGGGTCTATCTACGCCCGTGTCCAAAAAGCGAGGAACGGCTGATTGGCTGGGACTAGGTGTAGAGATGCCTGTGGCCCAACCTGCCGAAGAGGAGTTGGTCCGTGCCGCCTCACCATCCACACCCAAACATACAAAAGACGGACCCCTATTGGCAAAGAGTGACACCAATATAAACCCGGACATACCGGATCCGGACGAGCCACAAGTTGAATCGAAGCAGTCACGTTCTGAAGTTCAAGCTACAGACACTACCGCGCATACAATTTTAATGCTAAACGCTTTAAATATGGAGAGTAGTCATAGCTACAGTGCGCTGCAGCAGCAGGAGGCACAGCTAAAGATTGTTGGTCAAATGAAAACCCAAGAGCGTGCATTATTGGATATGCAACAAAGACAGGAAACGCAGGATCGAAAATTTCAAGCGCTATTACAGCAACAGTTGCAGCGTCAACTACAAATGGAAGAGAACATTAGGGCACAGCAGGAACGCATCAATATGCACCTACAGCTGATGATGAAGCAGCCGGTGGTGGCCCCTACTGCAGTTACTTCCACCCCTCTTCCAGAGCCTTCTACCGACCAAATGCCAACGTGTAGCGCTGCATCCGGCAACGACAGTAAGGAACAGGTGCTGCAGTTGGAAACGGACGTCAAACGGTATACGTTGGAAAAACAGCGACTGGAGGAGTTGGTGGCCAATATGCGCGTCAATTACGAGCAAGAAATAGAAATGATCGAGTGCTCATTCAAGTAAGAGATAAAAATTATATTTTTCAAATTTTAAGCTTATTTTCATTTTAGGAAGCAAATAAAGGTATTGGAGCAACATTTGGCTGCTGTGGAGGAGCGCCTGAAGCTGGAGAACACCGAAATGAGGGATTACTATACAGATAAGATGGAAAAGCTTAAAGCCGACTACGATCTTCAGATATCCAACTTAAAGCAGGACCATGAGGATAATTTGCGCATTCTGCGAAGCTCCCATGATGCGGACATGGAACGGATTAGACAAGCCAAAATTCTAGAGCAGACCACAGTTCGGGATCATGGTAGTTACTTGGAAACGCTGCGCATGGCATCCAGCGACTTGCAAGAATTGCGCGAAAGCTTCAGCACAACCAAAGAGCGAGAGCAACAGCTGGAATTGCGAGAACGTCGTCTGGCTGATGCCGAACGTCGTTTGAAAATTAATGAGGAGGGCGCAGAGCAAGAGAAACGTCGTCTTATGGAACTTGTAAGCACTTTAGAGCAGCAGCTGACCCGACTGTCTAAGGAATCTGCTGAGGAGAATTGGCAGCTGCGTCAGCGCATTGCTAGCATAGATTCTGAAAAGAAAGCATTTGAAAAGGAAAAACAGTTTCATCGCGAACAAATGGAACGGAATGAGAATCGGATCGAGGAGCTAAAATCTCTACAGCTTGCTGAGATAGAGCGTATGCATCTCGAAATGCAGCAGGAGCGTACACGTTTTCTAGTCGAGCAGCAAAAAATTGAAATGCAGCAAAAATTACAAGAGCCAAGTGATCTGGAGAGGGAGCGAATGCAACTGGAAGCTGAACTTCAAATAGCACGAGATGCTATAAAGCAAGCTAATGAACTGCGGGATCGTTTTCAAAAGCAGCAGCGGGAGCTGGAGCAACGAAAACGTCTGTTACTTGACAAAGAGAATGCTCTCAACATAAAACAGGATGAGTTGTTGCAGGAGGCCAACACCTATCGCTTGAGCGTTAAGCGATTGCTTTCTGCCGAACACAAGGCCCGCGAGGCAGAGCAACTTTTGCGCTCCAATCTACAGCTTCTGGGTAAACGTTCACATGAACTAAGCGAGAAGGAAGTGCAAATCTCACAGGAGCGTATGTTGCTCACTCAAGATCGTATTGCTTTGCAGAAAATGAGGGAGAAGATAACTCAGGGGAAATGCACTCTTTGCAGAATGGGTGTCGAAAATGTCGAATTCTCGGAACGTATGGTGGCTAATGATAACGGCGCCCGTGGGCTAAATCAACTACCATATAAGAATGAGATCAGACATAAATCTCAGTTGGAGAATATTTCCATGAATCAAGCAGCACCGCCCCCAACTGATGTTGTAGACCGCATGCTTGACGAAAACATTGAAGCCTCCTATCGCAGAATATTCGATTCGACGGATAACGTTGATTTAGGTTATTGGACAACAGTAGGTCTTGATGATGATTCCAAGAAATTAGCCTTGGATAATGGAAATACTTTTGGACATTGAAGATATGATGTTAGCCAATCTTAATATTCATTAAAGAATAACAAATAATAAGATCGGAAGTTGTTTTTGTTTGAAATTCAATTAAAATGAATGGTATATCGATATTTGTAAGACCAATCGATGCACTCGATATATTTCACGGTTTGCCTTTCAATGTGTACATATTTGTTTTATTTTATTTGTCTGCTTGTTGCATTCCGTTTTGCGCATTTTCCGTGGTGTTTGTTATTATTCTTTTGTGTGACGAAGCTACCGTAGCATTTTAGTAACATTCAATTAAGCATATTTATTTCATTGTTGAATAACCTTTGTTAATAATATGTCACAATAAATGGTATTTCGCGTTTAACGCCTACGTGTTTGTGTGTTCAGTTTCGTTTTGTTCGAGCTTAAATTTCAATGTGTTAGTGTTATATCTGTTTATTTGTATGTAAGCTTGTGTATATAAGTGCAGGAAGCTTCAAAGCCGCGGAAGTAATAAGAAATATAAATGAAATATATATATTTTAAGAAAATTGGCACATTTCATTTCGACAGTATTGAGCAAGTGCAAGAAAGTCAGAACTAAAAAGCAATGTAAGTAAATGAAAATCGAAGCCAACGTACTCATACATTTCCATTTGTACACCTGAGCTTGTGTGCGTAGGTGACAGCACTTATATACATATATATATATATATACATATAACTATATAACATATGTACTTATATATTTTTTTGGTATTTTTATATATTGCGTCCGTCCGACTAAGTGTCTGCATTTACACTCATACTAATACAATTTAAATATGCCTACATATGCAAAACATGTCATACTACTGATTCTCATACTTTGTTTTATGCGGCATTATAATAAAATTTAATTACTGGGATTGGTTCCATTACTCCTTGTTACCATGCATAATATAGCCTAAAAAGTTGTTTGTTTTGCGCTTTTATGCTTTCTTATCTATTGTGTCCTCTTTTTTGATAGCGTTTTTTAAAGTACATGTATAAATGCACCGGTACCTTGTCTGTGCAACATTTGTGGGTGTATGGCCTGGTCAATATATGCATGTGTGTGTGAGCGGGCATTCATGCTGAACAGCTGTTCTTCTCAAAGCAATCGTGCGAAAGCGGGGCATTTGTTTGTTTTCATTCTAAGCATACCGAATCAGAGCACCAAGTTTGATAAGGCGTTGATGTTTGAAATGGTAAAGAACAAACTAAAGATTCGGTGTCTATTCAAACATCAGTTCTTCTAACGGGAGTTTCTCTTTATTAATGAGCCGAGTGTGATGTACTGCTTTATAATTTCTGCGGCAGCTGAAAGTCTAAAACCTTGAAAGTAAATTGTTTCATACTAAAATGTATTCCTTTTGTGGCACAAGGTGATTAATAACACTTCTATCAAAGTGGAAATAGATCTGCAATAGGGATAGCATAATGTAGAATTCTTGCGAAAGCAAGCCCATGGGACAAATGTGACATTCTTGTCTATTATTACCAAACCATACGTCTATCAACTAGTAGGACACGTATTTTCTGTCATTTGCAGCGATTTTGTCGTTCCATCTTTTAAAACAATATATCAGATCAGTTCATAACTGATATAAAATTTCTTTGTAATGCCCTTAATTGAAACAGTACACTTGCAACACCGCTACCTAAAATTTTCAAGTTGAATAGATCTTCGCGTTATGATCGAGGTATTACCTATATATATCGATTTCGTCCGATTTCAGGGGCTATTTAACAAGATATTACATTTTTCAGAATTTTTTTTTTTACGGTAGCTAAATCGTATTTGGCTTTTAGTAACTGTTCCAAAAATCTAATAAATATAAAATGATTTTTTTTTAGCTTTGCTTGTATTATATTCTTGGTTTTTACAGCACGTAATCGCTTTTATCGTTGATTTTGTTATCGCTCAGCCGAATGCCCAGATAAGTGAACATACTCACAACTCGTAGGCATTGTACGGGCAAAGAAAACAACATTTTTTGCTACAAAATTTAATTGTATTTTTTGATTTTGTTACAGCTGGTCGCTGGCAGATAGTCTGGAAATTGGACGATGTCGAACCAAGCGCAAATCGACTATGACAGACAGTTCGAGGAAGACTTGGCCAAGGCGACGGCTCTCAGTCTGGAGCAGCAGGCTCTCGATGACTACAGGCGGCACAAGAAGTACGGCACAGACTATCAGACGACCAGAAGCGCCAATTATACCCAACAGCAGCAGCAGCAGCAGCAATTCCGAAGTCAGGGTGCAGCACAGCGCCGTCACTCGGATGTGCATCAGGCGAGTCTATCGCTCAGTAGCAGCCTAGCGCGGGCAAGCACGCCGCCAGCCCAGAGCAACAATGGAAATGGTCAAGTGGACAACGATCTGATATGCTTCGCCAGTCCCACAAGCAAGCAACCGACGTCAGAGAGTGCTAGCACCTTCGAGCGGCTAATCGACGATCTGCAGCGCCTGCAGACGAACAACATGCAAACAGCATTGGTTTCGGCCGGCCCAGTGGCGGCTCCATCGCCGATGCCTTTGCACTATGCCCCAGCGGCGTACGGTGCGGCAGCTAGTGCGCCGGGTGGCTTAGGCATGCAGCTGGTGCCTTACCAGGCGAGCACGTCACAGCCACAGCAACGTCGACTGAACAACGAGGAGCTGCAACGGCTCTACAGCATGCCAAATCAATTGGCCTTACAGCCGGTGGCACCGGTGCAGCCAGCTGGCTTCATCTACTATCCGACTTACTCGACGCCAGCGGTGCCCGGATCAGCGGCTTATATGCCTCCTCAGTATCCGTCACAGGCTTATGGTTATGGCTTTGCTCTGAACAATGGCGGCAGTTCGCATGTGGACTTTGCCCGGCCCCATAGCTCTCCAGGAATACCAGCAGCCGCCGTCGCCGCAGCAGCAGCAGCAGCATCAGTACCTCCACCAACTGCTAGCCAGTCCAGTCATTCCGTTCTGCATTCCGGCTCAACTGCTGGCGCATTCAACGTGCGCCGTGGTACTCCTCCTGTTGGCAGTTGTCCATCAGTTGGTGCTCCATTGCCCGTTCAACGCGCTGGCAACGATTTGATCGACTTAAAGCAAGATGATTAGTATGCATCATTATAGTTCCCCCTTCTCACCTTCTTAACTGCTCAAACTAAACTTTTTCGATTTTACAGCACCCGAGTGAGCGTTCTGGAGGCATTCGATCCACTGCTTAACGAGAACTCCGGTAAGTAATGGTCAAATGTTCTAAGCATATTGTATTCGACGAATTGCCTATTGACAAAGAGTATTTCCATTATAGCGTCTAGATTTTCATAGACATTAATTCCACGAGTTGAGTAAAAATGTCCAAAGTGAAGAATTTAAATTATTAGTAAAAAAAATTACACAAATCATTTTTCAACAAATGAATAGACTATTATACAATCTTCTTTTATGTTCCGTCAAAGTAGAAGTAACACCTTCATACTCTATGTAAAGTGGGCGCTCGGATATGATTTGTGTATACCCAGTTGTTCTTTTTTTGTGAGTGACTGTAGTTAACTTATCCGTTCAAATCAGATATATAGCCATTATACATGTACATTTTTTTGTAGAGCTTTTGCCTCGCTGCAATTAGATTCTTGTCATTTTTGTAGTTGTGTTTGTTTTTTTTTTTTTGTCGTTCCTATTATTGTTTGGCTCAGCTGTTGTTGCTGTTTGTTGTTGTCAGCTCGTAACTCGTAAATATTTAACAAGAACAAAAAAAAAAAAAACAACACAAAAAACGTGAAAACTTTTAAACTGAATGCTTTCTGTTTCTCTATTTTGCAGTGTCGCAAAAGTAATACATTTTAGTGCAAACTATCTACTACTATCCATACTAAGTATCTACTACCAATACTGCAACTACTTAACAACAACAACAACACCCACCCAGTACAAGAACAACAACAACAACAACAACTAATCAATCCAAATGAATATAACAACCAAGCGACACCCACCCACACACACACACACACACAAACACACACACAACACGCGTCGCCAGCAGCCGAAATTGGCAGAAATGGGCTCAGGGTTTTAGTTTTTGTTTTTCTTGAGGAGGATCTAACGAAATCCATCCTAAAATAATACATGTCATGCACATGTTAATAGAACCCACACACATACACAACTTACATCCTCTCATCTGTGTGTGTGTGTGTGTGTGTGTGCACTATGTATAGATAATCTATTAATATTAACATTTTAGTCGAAAATGTGTGCCTTCCACGACTGCACAACAGCAAGATCAAGATATTTGATATATATATATACCACATATATACACATATATATTTGCGCTCACCATATTTATGTTGCCTCTGTGTACAACAACAACTGATGGCCACATAAACTTCGAAAAAAAAACGAAAAAAAAAAACAACATTCGAAAACGTTTTTCAATTGTATTTTGAAGGCTTTGTTTAGTGAACAGCTAAAAAAAAGTTGGCAAATCAATTGCAATTTCTGCGACAAATTTTGTTGCGATTCTTGTTTCTTTTTGGAAGAAAAGAAATTGCGATTTGCTGCAGCTAAATACATCATGTATACACACACATATACTTAATATTTAAAAAATATGCATATATACATACATATGTTAAATACTAGCATGTATCAATTTCGAGTCCAATAATAAATTTAATTCTGAGAATAAAAATGTCAACATTTTGTTTTTTTTTTACCAAGCGATGCGAATCTGAGCCGAGCGCCCAGATCTTCGATATGGAAAACCAAAATGTAATTAACATTTTTTTTTTTTTTGCTTTTTGGCATTAATGTGGGATCAATTAGCTAACAAGCATATGTATGTATGTATGTATAATCGGTGTTACTGGAAAAGTTCTAATTCCCTTTCTTGTTCTATTTCTAATGTGTGTGTTTTTCTATATATAATATATATATATATAATAGTTCTTTTCTTTTTCGTATATAAATTCTGTCCAAGTCTTTTGATTATATTTATATTTGAGTTTATTTGAATATATATTTATATCGATGTAGATCCATTTTTTGTTTAGCCGCCCACAACTGGTCTTTGGCGATGAAAATTGGTTAGAATAGGGGCGGGGAGACCGTGTCGAGATAGATGATTTGTTAACATAGTTTTGTGAAAAGTTCTCTATCCGTTCTCTCAGTTGATGTGGGACTTTTGTTAGCCTAGGGGAGCCGCCGACGGCTATAATCACTTTATTTTTGGCTGCACGCTCGCAGCCTCGTCCCCGGGTCGGCTCGGCTCGGCTCGATTAGCTCGTTCGTCTAGGCATTTGCATAATAGTCGTTCGATTGCTTGTGTACAAATCGCTGATTGATTATGCACTCGTTGCTTGCAGGTAACGACGGCGCCTCCGATTGCACGTCCTATTACGCGGAGTACGATCCATTTGACTTTCTGTATAGCGGCGATAATGGGACACAGTATTCGGATCCAATGTACGAGGCGGTCAATCGATGGGACAAGACGGCAGCGGTCAATAGCGGCACCGGCAGTGTCTGCTCGATAGGCTGGCGCCAGGAATGTCTTAGTCAACCGCAGACGCATTCCCAATCACCGTCGTTCACATCATCGGCAACAGCTGCGCCGCCTGCAACGATATCAGCAACAGGTGTGCCACAAGCAGCTGCTGGCTCTAGCACTGGATCTATTTCACCGCCGCCACCATTACCGCCCCGTAATCAACAGCTTTACGATAGCGGCATAACAACATCTTCCACATCCAAGCCACAACAGTATCCACCATTCACAGACAGCTTTACTAATAGCATTCCGGCTCACGTGGTGCTGGATCGACGAAAAACATTTACGCGCCTCTATGAACTCATCAGCGATCAGCGCACCGATGATCCCGAACTATTAGAATTTTATCAGATGGTGCGCCAGCTACGAGCCAGTTATCCACACTCGGATAATTCCACTAATGTGGGACACATAATCGCCGCTGAATTCAACTATCATTATATGATGGATACTAGCATTAAGGTCATTGTCCATCCGGCTGTGAATACGCTGCAGGCGCACGCGATTGCCAAGTCGCTGGCCGGAGAGCAGGTCAAAGGCTATGGCACTCCAGTTACCTTCACCTGTGACAGTAAGTCGAAGCCTCAACCATTACCGTAATGAAGTGATCTCATGTGTTCTCCTCTTCCAGTTGACTCAGTCGTGTCGCAGGTTGTGGCTCAAGCGCTCGCCTCTCTGGAGGGTCAGGTTAAGGGCGGCGTCACGGACTACGTGGTCAAGGTGGGTATACAGGAGAGATTTATATATAAATTTTTATTAGTAATATTTCGTGGGTTTGTCCTGTGTAGCCCATTGGACTGCTGGAGTGGCTGGCTCCGACGTCGAAGCTGAGTCAATTGGAGTGCGTGCACAACAGCTTTCAGCTGGAGAAGGATGTGCATTTGGGATTGTGCCTTCGCAGCGCCGCCAATATGGAGGCCATAGCTCGTACCGCTCAGGATGACGAGCGCGACGCTGATCTGCAGCCGGAACAGGTGCTGCCCAACGAAGTGGTGCCCATTGTCACCTACGACAACATGATGATACTCATTGAGACTCTCGAAATGGAAATCGATAAGCTTGAATCTGCGGCAGATAGCGCGCCGGCTGGACGCAGTGTGGTCAGCTGCTCCGGAGTGGTTCAAGCCGTAAAGGCGATTTGTGCTCTGCTGGGCTCCATCGATACGCTAGAGATAGCGCGTTGCATTTCCGACTTAAAGCGCACATGCGAGGAGGCACAGACGAAGTATGCGCCTGTGGCCGGCGCAAGCAATCCAGAGATTATCAGTGACTATGGCGAATATGCTCAGGTCACGCTGCGTCCACGCTCGATGCTGGAGCAGATTAAATTGAAGTGCAATAGATTAAGAGATGCGGTCCAGGAGCTCGTCGAGCTCTACGCGAACGTCTTTCGCGTCGCCTTCTCGGTGAAGACACAGGATTTCGCTACAAGTGAGTAAAGCAACCTTTCTGACCTTTGAACTTATAAGTTGACATCGGCTTTGTCTTGGCAGCCCCCATACCCATCTCGTGTGTGTCCAAGCCGATTGTGGTGAGCATCAATTGCTTGCACAGACCGCCACCCAACTGGAAATACGAGGACTACTCGTTGTGCGTGCAGCTCGTCTATGGCACACGTCTCCTGTCCAAGCCCAACGTCCTCAGCTGCTCCAATGATATGAGCGGAGGTCTCTTTCCTAGGCTTAACTTCAGCGCATGGCTTACGTTTGAGCAGCATCCGATTTGCACGCTGCCGCGCGAGGCACGTCTCACGTTTGTGCTCTACGGCAAGCAGGCGGCCAGCGAGAGCGAGCCGAACCCTGACCCGAACAGCGAACGACGTCAGGTGACCACAGAGCTGGGCTGGTGTTCCATACAGCTTTTTGACTTTAAGCGCACAATGATATGCGGACCTTATTTACTATCCGTGTGGCCGCCGACGACTGATAAAATGTTGGGACCAGCGCCAGCACGTGGCTGCCATCCACATCCCGATTTCTGTCCAGTGCTTAGCATTGAGGTTCCTCCCTATGGCGGTCGCATCGAGTTCCCCGAGCATCAGGAGAGGCCCAAGCCGGCACCACAGTAAGATTGGAACTACATTTCATGATAATCCACTCTACATGAATCGTTCGTATATTCATAGCTACGACTTCGCCTCGCTGGACGCTAATCTGCAGGAGGAGCTGCTCGATACGGCCGAGCTGGGCTACTCCGGGGCAACGGAGCGGCGCGAGGTGTTCTGGGAGAAGCGTCTATATTTGCAGAACTATCCAAATGCCTTGCCCAAGGTTCTGCATGCGGCGCACAGCTGGGATTATGCGAATCTAATCGATTTGCATTCCCTGCTGCATTCCTGGGCTCCATTGTCGCCGCTGCAGGCGCTGGAGCTGTTGTTGCCCCGCTACCCGGACGCCAAGGTGCGCGAGAAGGCCGTCGAATGGATATCTCATATGCCAAACGATCAGCTGGTGGACTTTTTGCCGCAGCTAGTGCAATCATTGAAGCACGATACCTACGAAGCATCAGCCCTTTCACGTTTCCTGCTGTCCAAGTGCCTGGAGTCGCCGCGATTCGCCCACCATATGTACTGGCTGCTTGTGCACAGTCTGCCCGATGACCCGCTTAACTCGATTGGCTCCTCGCTTGTCGACCAGGAGTACGACGAGTCGCAAATCACACAGGCCCGCTACTATCGCCGCAACAAGATGATGTTACGCGCTCTGATGGCCATCTGCGGGGAGAAGCTGCTCAAGCGTTTTATGTATCAGCATCGCATGTGTCAGGTGGGAGAGTCATCGCGTGCCTTTATTGGATTTCAGCTAAATTGGTTTGGCTTTTGCAGAATCTATCCACGATTGCGGAGTCTGTGAAGGAAGCCAAGGAATCGATGCGCCAAAAGAGTCTGGTGGCGGGCATGGATCAAGTGCATCAAGACTTGGTGGAGGAGCCTACCTGCCTGCCGCTCGGCCCCGAGCTAGAAGTATCTGGCGTCAATGTACGCAACTGCAGCTACTTCAACTCCAATACGCTGCCACTAAAAATCACTTTTGTGGGACCCGACGCCGAGCCACTCCCTGCTATTTTCAAGGTTAGCTAGCTGCTCCACTATAGTGGACCAGGACTTACTAAATAGTTCTCCTTTTGGGTCGTGCAGTGCGGTGATGATCTGCAGCAGGATATGCTCACTATCCAACTGATACGCATCATGAACAAAATGTGGCTGGCCGAACGGTTGGACCTCAAGATGGTGACGTTCAATTGTGTGCCCACTGGGTATAAGCGCGGCATGATCGAGCTAGTGTCTGAGGCGGAAACACTGCGAAAGATTCAGGTGGAATGCGGTCTGACTGGCTCCTTCAAGGATCGGCCCATCGCGGAATGGCTGGGCAAACAAAATCCTAGTCCGCTGGAATATCAAAGTGCTGTGCGAAATTTTACGCTCTCCTGCGCCGGCTACAGTGTCGCCACCTATGTGCTGGGCATCTGTGATCGCCACAACGACAACATAATGCTCAAGACCTCCGGACACTTGTTCCACATCGACTTTGGCAAGTTCCTGGGCGATGCCCAAATGTTCGGAAACTTCAAAAGGTGAGCTGACAGAAGGCCAACGAATTAAATATCTAGTCTAACAACTGTTTATCATATTGTAGAGATCGCACTCCCTTTGTGCTAACCTCGGACATGGCGTACGTGATCAATGGCGGCGACAAGCCTTCCACGGACTTCCACTACTTCGTTGATCTCTGCTGTCGGGCGTTTAATATTGTGCGGAAAAATGCTGACCTGCTGCTGCATACTCTGGCCCACATGGCCACGGCGGGCATGCCGGGCGTGAGCTCGAATGCGGTGACCTATGTGCGGCGTGCTCTACTGCCTTCCCAATCGAATCCCGAGGCGGCCGCGACGTTCGCCAAAATGATACAATCCTCGCTGAAGAGCTGGTTCACGCAGTTCAATTTCTTTCTGCACAATTTGGCGCAGATGCGTTTCAACAACGACGAAGGCACCGGGGAGCTGTTATCCTTTGTGCCCAGGAAATACACGTAAGTCGCCAGATCACACAATGATCATTGAGGAGCGTAATGAATCGAGCCACTTATGTGTTACAGCATGCAGCAGGATGGCCGGCTGAAAATCGTGAAAGTCGTGCGATTCCAGAAGCACTACAGCATGGAGAAGTATTACATGTACATTCTGCAAGTGACCCGGCACGGACAGCTGGATCCCACGCATCTGTTTCGCTCCTATCGCGAGTTCACCGAGTTCCACCAGAAGCTCTGCATACATTTCCCTCTGGTCAAGCTGCACAGGTGAGTCCATCCTACAAGTAGTCATAAGCGAGTCATGGCCAAAGCCATCCGTCCGTCCGCGATATTTCAATCATTTATTTAAACATAATCAACATTATATGGCCACTGCTATATTGGGTATATACACGCACACACACATATATATATAAAGCATGTCTGAAACTGTTTACACTATAAAATACTGAAAGCTTAGAAAACGAAAGAGAGCAGCATCTTGGTTGGGGGACCTAGGCCTCTGACGCTCGATCAGTGAACGAAGACAGTGTCTGCGTGAGGGTGCGATGTTGGCGCAGGACACGTCCCATGTACTCGCCGTCGCTATCCTCCTGTGAGACCTGAGTGCCAAAAAGCCTGGGTATATCCGGCTCAAACATGGGGGAAGGCGCCTCATCGTCGCCGAAGTCGGAGTCGCTGGAGCTGGGCAGCTCGGCGGCTTGATAGTATTGCAAGTTCTCCACGTCGAAGCGAACTTTGAGGGCGCGCTTATCGGTTCGTTTCGGCGGAGCGGCAATCTCGACCGGGTCCTCTTCGCTCGAACTGATGCTAGCCAATTCCTCGGGCTCGTAGCAGCTCAATGGCGGCAGATACCCTCGTACACTCAGCGTGGCCGGCCTTGTGGCACGCGGAGCTGGCTGCGGCAGTCGCCGAGCTGCCACTGGAGCAGGAGCTGCGATATTTAGCTCCTCGCAGAGAGCATCGAATTCGCGCACCACCTCTGACGAGTTCGGACTGGATACGCCGCCCTCGCTTTGCAGCTCCGTGAAAAGATCCTCAATGCTACTCACATATTTGGGTTCGGGCTCCTTGCGCTCGGCCACAACATCAGCATAGTTGGGCAGCTTTCGGTGGCCGCGCGATGCCTCCAGCTGCATGAGGGACTCGTAGTCGGGAAGGATGGGTGGAGAAACGGACGGACTCTCTTTATAGGGAGGCGGCTCCGAGAGCCTTGCAGCTTGCTCCCTTCTCCGCTTCAGTTCATTCTCCTGCTCGTTCGAATGGATCATCTCGATTTGGTCCTGTCGCGGTAGCTCCAGCGGCTGCTGCGGGTTGGTTACGCTCTCCAAATTCTCAAAGTTCTCCCAGTCGTCGTCGATGCTTTTGCCAAAGCCCGGCGGACTGGTCGGCGACGGCAGCTCGGCTTGCATGTCCAAGATATCTGCCTCATTCATTTCGTAGGATGAGCGAATACGCTCGAACTCCGCATCCTCCACATGCTGCGGCATTTCCAGATCAGCAAACAAACTGCGCTCCACTATCGGATGCCTGAGATCCGTCGAGTCTGGAGTGCCGGCAATGATTTCCACCACGAACGCCGATTCCGTGCGCTCGAGCTCAAGGAGCTGATTGTTGCACATAAATCTGGCATCTGGCTCGATAGTTGTTCTCAGCGCTGGCACCGGCTCAGATGAGGACTCGGCTGGAACTGGAGCCGCAGCGGGAGCTGCTGGAATGGGTGCCTGATGCACTTGGGCGGCCACAGATATGGCCGCGCCAACTTGGTCATCGTCTGGCGTCAAAATCTCGGGCACATCGTCGACCTGCTCATATTTTATATAGTCTCCGATCTGCTTCGTCCTCGGCGCAAGATGATCGAAATGAGGAATGTCCAATTGGCTGGGCGGCGTCGCTGCGGCTGTTGGTGGCCGCGCGGGCTCCTCAGCTGCGATTGGCGGCGGTGGTGGCTGGCGCGTAGGCGGCGCCGATATATAGTAGTCATAGCTAGCACTATGAACCTCACGGCGCCTACTTGGGCTCGCCTGCGGCTCCCGGCGATGCGTAACTGGAGCCTCTAGCTCCGGTATGCTCGCCTCCTGCTTGTGTTCGTAGCGCCCCAAGCCGGCCACCTCCAGATTGGGCACGCTGCCAGTTAGGAGCTTATTGGCTGTGCAAGGAAATCGAACTGAATATCAATATGCCTAGGTTTTATTGAGGAAGGTATAGAAGATATTGAGGAAGTAGATGACGTAGGAGAAATAGATGGCATATAAGGTATAGAGGACACGGGTATAGCAGATATGGAATATAAAGAGGATATAGAAGTGATAGAATGTATGGAAAATGGAGAAGCTATCGAAGGATATGTAAGAGATAGAAGACAGAGCAGACATAGAAGACAGACCAGACATAGAAGACAGACCAGACATAGAAGACAGACAAGACATAGAAGACAGACAAGACATAGAAGACAGATTATAGAAGACGTAGCATATATAGGGAAGACATAGAAGACACTGTCTTCTACATAAGATCTCGGCTGTCACTTGGCCCTTGGGCTTTTAGCTGTCGCCAGCTCCACTCACACGTATGTATATATGTACACCTACCTGTTGGCTGTTAGAAATGAATTGGCTTATTACCTGCTGCAGCCGCTGGTCTGGCGTACTCGAAGTCTTCGATGTTCCGCTGGCGGAATACTCCATGTACAGCTGTTTCGGTGCCGTTTATCTGTGCATGGAAGCAATTCGAAAATACGGCTGCTTTTACTTAGTTTTTACAGCCAAATTTATATACATATATATATATATATATATATAGTTTGCGTTATTACTATTTGGCCAACCCGCCCGCACAGAAAGAGAGAGAGGAGTCATAGCAAGTTGCCTATGCGTCATGCATAAGTGGAAGTGGAAGGGAACGCGAATGGAAGTAGGTGCTGGTCATTGGTGTACGGCGTAGAGTTGTACGAAATGGAGCTGACCAGTAAATCGGAGAGAAAACAATTGGTCTTCGATGAATTTCATGGGCCTTAAGAGCCGCAGACCGCCTAAATGATCAATTAGTCGAAAAGCGTCCATGCCCATTTCATTTGACAACACATCC
>JABVZY010000001.1:13494619-13507333 GCA_020883555.1 Drosophila nannoptera | reverse complement strand
GTTTTGCTTTGTCCGACAATGTGGTGAAGGGTGGAAAGAGGGAGGGGGGCTTTACAAATTACTCGAATCCCTCGACTCGACTCGTATCGGGCCATTTAGGGGTCGGCTCTTGATAATGCTCACTGTTATTTGCTAGATATTATATATAGATATGTATATATATCATTACGCACCTGCGATTCGTAGGCCGCATAACGTGGCGCACTCGGCGGGGGCTGCTGTTGCTGCTGAGTGGCGCGTGCCGTTGTCGACGACCCCCCGCGGTCGAATGTGAGACGACGCCGAAAGCCCCAGATTTTTATGCCCAGCAGCGCGAATACGAGACACAACAGTAGCATGATCGAGCTGGCCGAGGGCCCCACAAATGCCGCCCATTGCTGCTGACCTGTATATTTTTTTATATTTGTTTGTGTGTGTGTGTGTGGGCTCACGGATTATGAGTAGTGTAGTCTCGGTGCGAACCGTACATAGGTCGCATATTATTTGGTCACCTTACCTTGCCCCACATTCGTTAGCTGAGCCATCGCTGCGATTCACTTGTGCCCAGCATATAGCATATCGCACTTCCACACACCTGACTATTATGAGCTCTTCGCAGCACTGCTTTTTCGCTTCTTCACTCTTCTTGCTGTTCTTCGCTGCTGTTCCACCACGTTGGCGTTAATCGAAGCCCGATGGCACTGTGCTGCTCTGCTCTCAGCTCTCAGCTCTCAGCTCTCACGACTGCTATCATCAACGCATTCGGCAGCTCTCGGCGCGCTCACTCTTTCTCTCTCTCACTCCGGCAATCAGTGCTTCGTTTGTCCGTCGTTAACTGATTGAGAGACGGTTGACGTCGTCGTTCGGCGCACGTTATCGCAAAAAAGTAAATCGTGGCGCTCCCAGCTGGCTCGCCGCTCACCTGCTCGCCGCTCTTTGCGATTTGGCCGTGAAAACACAGAAGAAATAACAAAAACAAAAACAAAAACAAATGTCTAGTTGAGTTCCTGATTGATTTATCAGTCATTAGCGCTTGTAAACTGTTAGCAATCGTTTTCACTCGCCTGGCGGCCACTGATAAGAGCTTCACGGATAGTTTTTTTTATTTTTTTTTTTTATCATTATCATTGGAAAATCTGTAAGGCTTGCGAAGATATGTAGAATTTTGTTTTCAAATTTTCCCCATGTTCCTTATCTAAATGCATAATTGATGGGCATTTTTCTTATCTGTATGGAATTGTATATTGAAGTTCATTTTACATAAAGACAAAGGGGGGCACATTTGTAGAGAATCCTTTTAATCGCTTCCTTTGCGTGCTTGCAGTCTCCCAGCTGGCGTCCACGTCGGTCGCTCCAATATCAAGTCGGTTGCCGAGAAGCGTCTACCTTTGATCCAACGTTTCCTCAAATCGCTTTTCGATGCGCCCGAGGAAATCGCTCACTCGGATCTGGTGTACACGTTCTTCCATCCACTGCTCCGTGACCAGCAGGAGGCCAAATTGGAAATGCCCAAGATAAAGGGTGAGTATGGCTTACTAAATCAAGTTGGTATTCCTTTAAATTCGCTTTGCTCGCAGAGAACAAGCGACAGCCGTCGCGAGATAATCCGAATGAAATTGGCCAAATACGCCTTTCCCTGCAATACCAGCGTGGCGTATTAACTGTGATGGTAGGTGGACCAGGCTATAGTTAGTTAAACCAAGTTGAACTTATCTTGCCGCAGGTACACCACGCCAAGGGCCTGCCCATGTTGCAGGGTGGCCAGGAGCCGAACACGTATGTCAAGTGCTATCTGAAGCCCGATCCGACCAAAGTGACCAAGCGCAAGACCAAAGTTGTGCGCAAAACTTGTGTGCCTAGCTTTATGGAGACGGTAATTAATGCACTTGATGCGTGAGAGGAGGGGAGGGGAGGGGAGTCTATTGAAGATGATCTGCTAATCGTAATTCATAATTGCAGTTGGAATACCGCATGCCACTGGAAATTGTGCAGCAAAGGAAATTGCAGGTGACGGTCTGGTCGCATGATACGCTGCAGGAGAACGAGCTGCTGGGCGGATTCGAGTTGGATCTGTCCAAGCATGATTTGCGACAGGAGCTGTGCGATTGGTATCGCTTGGGATCTGTGCCTAGAAATTGAGTGTTCGAAACGATAATCTATCTGATCTAGTTTTTAAATACGCACACCCTCTTATGGACACACACTCACACACACACACACACATTTACATATGCATATGTTTGTGCTTGGCTTTTCAACGCAAAAATACTTACATACTCAACGTGATTTTACATTCCATATATATGCACACATACATATATATAGAGAGAGAATATTTACTTACATCTAACAATCTGAACAATCTTATCGCTTATGTTAACTGTACACAAACACACACACACATGCATATACTGACAAAGAAGAAGATAGTACATCAATCCACATACTTTTCGGTCGATGATGTTCAGCTACTTCGGAAACATTTTTAATGCACATAAATTGATGTAGTACATGTACATGAAATCAACCAAATATAAGTGATGCGTGCTGATCGGTAGTAAATGCAAAATTCTTTATTCAGTACACAGTCAGTCGATAGGGAGTGCAGCATTCTTCTTATCTGAACTCATGGAGCCGCGTTAGCGTTAGCCTCATTCCAAGTAGTAGAAGAAGGCGAAGCGACCTTCTATTTTTTTTTTATTGTTGTTTTTTGTTTTCTTCTTCGCACAGTATTAAATTCTGGCTAAGGATTGATTGATTGAAGTCAAGAAATTATCGAAAACATTCTGCAATCATAGATTGGATAGAGCGAGAGAGACACACACACAGGATCAACAGCTTTAATCTGGTTCACAATTCTTTGGATTCTCTTCTGAAGAGTTCTCTAGTTATCAGTTTTGTCTCTGACTATAACTAAATTTCCAAATAGCTTCTGTGCGGCGCAAATTTTCTAAAGATTATTGACAATTGCAATCCAAAGAATATTACATAAACAAAACTACTTTATTATACAATACGTGTCACTTTGAAAGCTGTTCAAAATATAACTACAAGTTTTTATTTTTTATACAACTTGACATTTTGTCAGAAAAACAAAAAAAAAAAAAAAAAGAAACTTCAAGAATAACTTTTAATAAAATATTTATAAAAATCAAAAGGGGAAAATTAATCAATATGCATTAGAAATATATACAGAAATATATTTTTTTCGAAAGCATGTTTAAAGATACTACAACTGCATTGCATTTTCCGGGAAAATCTGTAATAAGCGCGAGCAACAGCAAACCAGATAAGAATTATATTTTTTAATAACAATAAATTTAATTTATCAAGTGTCTTAAAACCAAGTATAGAGATCTATTTTATTTGTTTCTACTCCAATACTTCTCTCTTGGGCCTGAACTCGGCATGGGTTAGAGTGAAATAGATATATAGAGGAGTGCAGCAATATATGTTTGGTGTCATTAATGCATGCAGCTCTGGGATCTTTAAGGAGTGCACTAAGTTTATAGTTTATGATTGCAGGAGTAAGTCTTCTATATATATAGTCGAGTGTATGGAGGACACATGCAGAAGGACCTCGCCAAGGATCTCAGCCCAAAGCCTTTTCGCTGCGTATGAAATGGAGTATGGGAGGCGAATGGGCTATATTCCTACCATAAATTGTAGTTAAAGGACTTCAGGCGGGGTTTGCTTGCAGGGAATGCTACTATTTAAAATCTATGGAGCCTACTTTCGGGCGTGAGCTAAATCCGAACAATAGTCGGGTGGAGGAAAGGATGCCTGTCTCCTTAAACATATACCACAAGCAAAATAACACAATATATATAATGTAATATAATATAATATTTATACAAAACTAAATAAATTAGTTAAAAATTTGATAAAAAAAAATTTAGTTGTAATAATAAAAAAAAAAAAAACGAAGCGCATGTGCTAGAAACGATTAATCTTTGTGCCATTCATGGTTTATTATCTAATGTAGTCCTTCAAGGAGCGGAAGGAAAGCTTTAACTAAGGATGTGTGCAACTGTGCCCCACAAAGCCTCTAGGGGATCAGCACTGCCTGGAAACTAACGATATTTATAATAGTCTACATACCTTTCATAATTCCCTCAGTTCTGTGACACATTCGAAAATATGTAATTGAATTTCTCTCAGAATATCTCTAGGAACGTATATTTAACATACATTGTGTTCGTGTGAATAGATTCTTTTTTGCCAAAGTTTTTCAAAAAATTACTCAGTTGTATACCATATAAAACAATGGCGCCAGGGGATTACGATAAGGGAACAGTGATCTCTCAAGTTCGGCAGCAGATCGCATTGGCAAACGCCCAGGAGATGCTCTCGAAAATTACAGAAAAGTGTTTCAAGAAATGTGTCGTTAAGCCAGGCGTTGGCCTGGATGGTTCCGAGCAGCGTTGCATTACCCAGTGTATGGATCGTTTTCTGGATACGTGGAACCTTGTCTCGCGCACCTATGGCAATCGCCTGGAACGGGAGCAACTCAATGCGATGCGCAGTAATGAGGACGCTCTCAACTAAACAATTACGTGCAGCCTCTAGTCCAATGACAAATTTTGTTGTAATAAACCATAATCTCTGACGTATTTGTAATTACTTCACTCTATATAACGGGGAAGCTCACCCCGCCAGACGGTTATCAGGTGAGCAAGAGATAAGCGCTGATTACCTGGATAGTTGACGCTGTTAACTGCAGTGGTTTTTTTTTTTTTTTTTTTTTTACAAGCCGCAGTTCCTTGGAATACGACCGGCTGCTCGAGGGGATTGGCGGGAGGATGGGTGATGGATTGCTTTCAGCTTGATATGTGCGAAATTCAACGATCGTTATCGTGTTTGGAATGGTCTCGTTAGCTAACGGATGAACATTGACCAAAGCGCATATTGCAGCGCGTTGTGTAGTTTCGAGACCACTCTAATCCATTGCACCTCTTTCTACCATATGCAAATTTTGGCCATACCCTGCAATTGTTTTACCAGCCCAACCAGCAGAGTTAAGGCTAAGCAGAATCTACCGAACAACAAGCAAATTGCAAATTTGGCGAAAAATTGCTAAATTGCAAATTGGATTTCACGTATCCCCCTCTCAGCCAACCGGCCGGATCCTTTGGGCCTATTACAAGACTATTTTTTTTTAGCGAAATTAAATTTTAATTTGTAATTCATTTGCATTGGAGCAACCAAGAGCAGGTGAATTTAGCACAAGACAACCTTGCAATCGTATTAAATTTAATACTTGATAAGTCGCGGCTCCAAAAAGAAATTTTACTATCAGCCGGCTGGCTATCAATGTGTTGGGGGTGTTTTTTAGCCAGTGCAGCTGACCTGTTGCCAAAAAAAAAAAAAAATGGCGCAAAAATTAAACTAACCAAAAAAAAAAAAAAAAAAAAAAATTAAAAAAAAAAAAAAATCAAAATAAAAAATAATAAAAAATTCAAAAGATAAAATGCGAACTTGTAGCCGAACTTATTGGCTCGAATACCATAGCAACAAAATCCAACATTGAATTCATTTGCCTCAGCCAGGTACATTCGAAGCCACACAAGTTACGATAAGAGCCCGAACTGAAACGCTAATATATACCAGGGCACAATGCTTTCAACCAAAAAGCTCTCTGGCCAACTCTATAAATAGTCGTAACATCAACAACTGCGATTGCTTGGAGTAATCAGGGCGTGAACACGATAACGAAAATCTTATCACATCAACTAATCGGAGCTGGACGGCCGCATATCGCGGATAGGTCTAATGCCAAGACAGGTTGGCAAGGGCTAAGCGAGGCAGGATGCAATAGCTCAACGATCCTTTGGGGATCTATTCGGATCCTCTAAGGCGTTGAAGAAGGTTTTCTGCAGAGATAGAGTCGGAGATAGAGATAGAGATAGAGAGATAGAGAGATATAGAGATATATAGATATAGAGATATAGAAATATAGAAATATAGAAATATAGACATAGAGATGGAGATACTTGTAAGACAGGAATTCTCGGCGAAATTCCACAGAATTTCACTCATATCAGAATACATTATTATTATTATTAATTTATTTAAAATAATTGCGTTGTCTGCTGATAGTTGTCAACAATTTCTAAGGGCGAGATACAGTTATCTGAATGTGGAAAGCCTTTCAACTAATTGTTCCCATGCGCACCCGTCGGCTGGGTATAAAAGGAAATGGACAGCTCTGGGCCGTAGCATTTTACCGGATGAACATTAAAAATGCAATTGGGTAAGTCGGAAAATGGATCTGGAACCGAATCGTTCGGCTAAATGCCATTGTTGCAGCGACCCTCCTGTGGATAGGTCTGGTGACGTGTCCGCAGGCCTTCGCCTTGGATGAATGTGAAGGAAAGAAATTCGGATCCAAAGCCCTTGATCCAGCTGATCCTCGCGCGTACTATTTGTGCCTAGGCTACCTGGGATATATAAGGAACAATTGCCCGGAAGGCTTTCACTTCAATGCGCCATCGGAAAACTGTGCAAAAAGCCAGCTCCCGAGCACTCAGGTCAGAGCGGCTGACGGCGGCGTCAGAAATGAGTTCAACATCAATCAAAACATAACCATGGACAGGCCCATCATTTTCAACATCTTCGGCCTGCAGTGGAATAAGCCCCCAAGACCACCTCCCCCTCCCTCAACGACTACACGGGCAACTACGGTTAGCTCCAGTTCAAGTTCCAAAACAACATCAACTGAGGGATCGATCAATAGCTCCCAAGGATCATCCACAGAGAGCTTAAGCTCAAGTTCCGAGGCATCAACAACGGATAGCATTAGGCCTTCTTCCGAGGCAGCATCGACTGAGAGCTCCATTTCCAGTTCATCTACAGAAAGCTTAAGCTCTAGTTCCGAGGCAGAATCTACAGAGGAATCAAGTTCTAGTTCCGAGGCAGCATCGACTGAGAGCTCCATTTCCAGTTCTTCTACAGAAAGCTTAAGCTCTAGTTCCGAGGGATCATCTACTGAAGAATCAAGTTCTAGTTCCGAGGCAGAATCTACAGAAGAATCAAGTTCTAGTTCCGAGGCAGCATCTACTGAAAGCTCCATTTCCAGTTCTTCTACAGAAAGCTTAAGCTCTAGCTCCGAGGCATTATCTACAGAAGAATCAAGTTCTAGTTCCGAGGCAGAATCTACAGAAGAATCAAGCTCTAGTTCCGAGGCAGCATCTACTGAGAGCTCCATTTCCAGTTCTTCTACAGAAAGCTTAAGCTCTAGTTCCGAGGGATCATCTACTGAAGAATCCAGTTCTAGTTCCGAGGCAGAATCTACAGAGGAATCAAGCTCTAGTTCCGAGGCAGCATCTACTGAGAGCTCCATTTCCAGTTCTTCTACAGAAAGCTTAAGCTCTAGTTCCGAGGGATTATCTACTGAGGAATCAAGTTCTAGTTCCGAGGCAGTATCGACTGAGAGCTCCATTTCCAGTTCTTCTACAGAAAGCTTAAGCTCTAGTTCCGAGGGATTATCTACTGAGGAATCAAGTTCTAGTTCCGAGGCAGAATCTACAGAAGAATCAAGTTCTAGTTCCGAGGCAGCATCTACTGAAAGCTCCATTTCCAGTTCTTCTACAGAAAGCTTAAGCTCTACTTCCGAAGGATTATCTACTGAAGAATCAAGTTCTAGTTCCGAGGCAGAATCTACAGAAGAATCAAGTTCTAGTTCCGAGGCAGTATCGACTGAGAGCTCCATTTCCAGTTCTTCTACAGAAAGCTTAAGCTCTAGCTCCGAGGGATTATCTACTGAGGAATCAAGTTCTAGTTCCGAGGCAGAATCTACTGAGGAATCAAGTTCTAGTTCCGAGGCAGTATCGACTGAGAGCTCCATTTCCAGTTCTTCTACAGAAAGCTTAAGCTCAAGCTCCGAGGCATTATCTACTGAAGAATCAAGTTCTAGTTCTGAGACAGTATCTACTGAAGAATCAAGTTCTAGTTCCGAGGCAGTATCGACTGAGAGCTCCATTTCCAGTTCTTCTACAGAAAGCTTAAGCTCCAGTTCCGAGGGATCATCTACTGAAGAATCAAGTTCTAGTTCCGAGGCAGAATCTACTGAGGAATCAAGTTCTAGTTCCGAGGCAGTATCGACTGAGAGCTCCATTTCCAGTTCTTCTACAGAAAGCTTAAGCTCCAGTTCCGAGGGATCATCTACTGAAGAATCAAGTTCTAGTTCCGAGGCAGTATCGACTGAGAGCTCCATTTCCAGTTCTTCTACAGAAAGCTTAAGCTCCAGTTCCGAGGGATCATCTACAGAAGAATCAAGTTCTAGTTCCGAGGCAGAATCTACAGAGGAATCAAGTTCTAGTTCCGAGGCAGTATCGACTGAGAGCTCCATTTCCAGTTCTTCTACAGAAAGCTTAAGCTCTAGTTCCGAGGGATTATCTACTGAGGAATCAAGTTCTAGTTCCGAGGCAGTATCGACTGAGAGCTCCATTTCCAGTTCTTCTACAGAAAGCTTAAGCTCCAGTTCCGAGGGATTATCTACTGAGGAATCAAGTTCTAGTTCCGAGGCAGTATCGACTGAGAGCTCCATTTCCAGTTTTTCTGCAGAAAGCTTAAGCTCAAGCTCCGAGGCAGAATCTACTGAAGAATCAAGTTCTAGTTCCGAGGCAGCATCTACTGAGGGATCCAGTTCTAGTTCTGAGACAGTATCTACTGAAAGCTTAACCTCTAGCTCCGAGGGACATACAACGGATAGCCCAAGCTCTAGTTCGGAGGCCGCAGGAACTGACAGCTCGATTTCTGGTTGGGAATTTTTATCAGCAGAGAGCTTAAGCTCTACTTCCGAGGTATCCTCAACGGAGAGTCTAAGCTCAGAAACGGAGCCCTCGCGTCCGGGAACAGAAGCGGCATCAACGGAGAGCTCGAGTTCTAGTTCCGAGGTCTTTTCTGCTGAGGATTCTATTACGAGTCCGGAGACATTCTCGACGGAGAACATGGGATCTATTTCGGATGCTACGGCAGCTCCCACAAGCCCTGAAAGCTCTGAGGCCCCATCAATGGGCAGCTCGGCTTCCAATTTCGATGACGCACCAACAGAGAGCTTAACTGATAGCACTGTCCCGGACAACGAGGATTCGTCTACCACGGATCCGACATATGATAAGATTGCATTCTACGCGCTGCCGATGAAAGTCAATGTCCATCCACTGCGGGCACCAGGAGCTGTCGGAGCCGACGATGATGTGGAGGAGGAAAGGTGCAAGATTCTGCCGAACGGAGCCTACTTGAGGGCTCCCGATTCGTGTAGCAGCTTTTATGTCTGCGCAAATGGACGCGCCATTCCTAGAAAGTGTCCGAGAAATTTGAACTTTGACATTATCAACAAGGTTTGCAACTTGCCCAAATTCGTTGACTGCTCCATTCCAGAGAAATCAACCGAGGATTCAAATCCGTCAGAGAGTTCTATTGACACTAATGGCTCCAAGGATGCCCCCGATATTGATGAGGAACGCTCGAACAGCGATGCGAATAGTTCGGAGGATATCGTCATACCCAAAGGGCCAGAAGACGAGTCCAAGAAGCTGACATCAGATCAGGACTTAGAAGCTGAGCCTCCGTTGAGGAAAATAGAGGAAAAATCTATCTGTAGCTCGCTGCCGAATGGCGCCTACCTGAGGGATCCCCACTCATGTAGAAACTTCTACATCTGTGCCAATGGCCGGGCGATACTGCGCAGCTGTCCAGCGAATCTCTATTTTGATATAAACAGGAAGGTTTGCAATTTCCCCGGAGTCGTCGACTGTCAACTAATCGAAGACCAGAGCCGAATTGAGGACAATCCAGTCCAGCTGGAGAGCTCCGCGAGCCCCCTTCGAACTGAGGAAACCACCATCAAATCTGCTAAAGCTCCCAAGAAGCATAACCATCTAGCTGCAGCCGTTACGAGACCCAGTTCTCCAGCAAAGTCCAGTTCAAAGTCTTCCCCCATCCCTGACCTCAAAGGAGTTGCGATCCCAAAGCCAGCGAGCGTAGCGAAAGCTACGGACCTCAAAGTGTCCGCACTGCAATCACAGACTCCGGCCGTGGCTGAAGCTGCGACCAGACCCGATTGCCTCTCCCTGCCCAATGGCGCCTTCATACGGGACCCCAAGCTATGCCGTAACTATTACGTCTGCTCCAACGGACAAGCCATTCCACACAGCTGTCCGGCAATGCTCTACTTCGACATCAAAAAGAGGGTCTGCAATTTCCCCAGCCTGGTAGACTGCTCGGATAGCGGTACAGATCTCAGTGTTGCGCCTGCCCTGTCCTCCAAGCCGAGCGATAGTTCCATTTCCTCGCCCGTTCCTGATTGCAAATTATCGCCCAATGGAGCTTACCTTAGGCATCCGGGCTCATGTAGCAAATTCTATGTCTGCATCAATGGACGCGCGATAGCGAGGCAGTGCCCAGCCGGCCTCTACATTGACACAGAAAAAGGATATTGCAATTATGCGAGTCGAGTTAAGTGCTCTCAGGAAGAGACTCTGGATGTAGGCCCATCTTCAGGAGGTGTCTCCATGCTGGCAGCCGGCAGGCCCGACTGCAGCAAGGAGCGCGATGGCGCCACTCTGCGCGACTCGACGTTGTGTAACAAGTATTACGTCTGTAGGAATGGAATCGCGGCTACCCATTTCTGCGCTCCCGGAAAACGGTTTGACCTTAATCGCCGGTCCTGCGCCGCCAAGCATTTGGTCAACTGTGTTAATTAAGTCTATGTTCCTAAATGATATTACATACATACAAACATATATAGGGTGTGGGGCTATGCTATTTGGATATGAATTGAGTGTGCTTAGGTATTATAGAATTGGTACAGGTGTTTTATAATCTATCTATATGGCTACGGTAAATATAAGTGTCTGCAGCGGAAAATAAATCATATTCATATTTTAAATGTCTAATCGAATCAGTTACGTCTTGATTAATTCAATTTTGCAGACTCCCTGCCGCAAGAGGGCGTGTGTGTGTGGTAGGTCGGCTGGGTCCAGCTCTCTGTGTGCGTGTGTGTGTGTGTGTGAGTGGCGACAAATTACATGACACGAATGGGCCAGCAGTAAATCGATTTTGTTTCAGGCCAATTCAGGTGACAAAATTCCGGACAGACATTAGCCGCACTGCGACTCAACTCTCACAGCCAGCCAGCCGATAAGAAGTGACGGCACCTCATTTCCCAGCACCTTCGCGGCGCAGCGGCTGTCACCAGTGCAAGCTGCTGCGGAAGTACAAATCAAATTTACGCCCAGCTATGCGTCGGGAATATTAGAAAATATTATTATCTGGCCGCAATTGAATTGCGGTGTGCAATAAGAGTTTATCTGCGGATCGGGCGCCAAAAACAAGAATATGCTAAATGTCATTGACGAGTACACGGAAAAGAGCGAGAGACCGCGAGAGTGAGAGAGAAAGGAAGCGCGACTGACATAGACAGAGAGAGAGAGTGCCAGAGGCTTATGGGGTGCGCCCATCCAACGCTCTTTGTGGGGGTTGCTTGGCATGTTAGCCGGTTATTCCAAATATATGGTCTGAGGTTAAGGATGATTTACATGTTCCCACCATTTTTTATACTTTTGAGTTTCGCGCATTTTAATTTAAAACTGTTAAACAATTGCGGCTGAATAAGAGCTTTTGTCCAACAAAGTCAACAATCACACAATGTTATTTTTAGTCATCGGTTGAGCAGTTGTAGATAGAGTTGTCTCGCTCACACTGCACATCTCCATAAATCGATAAACTTAACAGCGGGCTGCCAACTCGAGTATAAGTATATTCTGTTAACTGTGAGTGAACGGTTAGTGGAGCTAGCGACGAGTAGTCGCAGTCGCAGTCGCAGTGTCAGCTTTGGAGCGTTCAGTCGGAAGTGTGTAAAAGTTCGCAGAGAGCCAATAGCTGTGGGTCGATGTGTCCTGTGAAATGTGAAACTAAAAAGAGATGTGTATAAATAAACATAATTATAGCGCAAACACACAATACAACATTGTTATAAATTCAAGACATAACAGCGAAAGCCGAGTGCTATTCAAATCCGCTTCGTTCCCGTTATATTAAGTGTGAGTATCGCATAAAAAAAGGAGAGGAAAAGAAAAAAACGAGATTTTGTCAACGGGCGTTAACGTAGGCGAAATCACACAGGTAAAGGCCATGCCAGCAGCCATTTTAAGCGTGAAACGCCACGAAAAGGATAAGGAGTAAGCAAGAAATAAGAAAAATCATTTGCTAAATAATACATGTATTAAAAAAGGAAAGGAAAAAAATGTTGGTGACAGTAGTAAAAGTTAATCGAAAAAGTAGCGAGTAAAACCGCAGTACATCCCCCTGCCGAACGCAGTGCCCCAAGCAGCAAGTGCTTTGTCGCTGTTGAGGGTAGTTGCTGTTGTTGTTGCTGTTGCTGTAGGTGTAGTTGTTGCCCGTTTATCGTGTGCGCCTGTGCCAGGGGTTGCTTGGTTTCAGTGTGGCCCTTGCATATGCGTGCGTGCGTGTCTGTGTGTGTGTGTGTAACGGTTAATCTCATTCATCAGAGAGTCGAGTTTTACACATTTTTACGCTTGCAAGTATACTACGCCAGCGTTGCCGACGACTCGCTCGATGCCCCGACCACCCACTCGCTCAGCCAGCGTCTTTAACAGTGCGAGCTCTCTTTGCAAGCCAACTGTAAACGCTGTCTGAAGGCGCTGTTGATGTTGCTGGCTCGCTCGCGCACGCCGTGTGTGTGTACACTGTAATAGTAGTTCCAAGCGC
>JABVZY010000001.1:13383692-13410308 GCA_020883555.1 Drosophila nannoptera | reverse complement strand
AGATCATTGTCAGAGAAACTAATAAAAAACCGAGCTTACAAAGCATTCTCATAACCAGTCCCAAGCGAATGCTCGTGCAGTTGAGACGTTTCAGACGCTTCTCGGCTTACTTATCCGTTTATTTGTGTTTTTCTTTTTGTTTTTGTTGAACACGATCAACAATTTGCGACTACAAAACGATAATACTATGTTTTAAGTGAGTCTCGAATCGATTTATACAGTTATTAGTTCCCTGAACGGAATTATTTCCCTTTTTCTGGGTTCGGCATGCAAAAAGAACTAAAACGAACGAGCGCATAAAGAAGGAAAAAAAAAGGCATGTGAAAATGGCGACAAACCTTGAAACGAAATGCATTCAATCCGCATTAAAAACGAAAAATATACAAATTGCGCTTGCAATTAGTTGGTAGAAAAGTGATTAATATTACATCTTTTTTTATTGTTGTTTTTGCATATTTGTGGCCGACGACTCACAAACATAAGCTGTTAAGTCAAGTGAACGTAATTCAGATCGACAACGCAGTGCTCGACTCTCGAACAGCTGTAAACTGTGCGCTATACAATTGTTGTTTTTGTTGTTGTTCGCCTTGTGGCAGCGCATACGCTGCGAGTTGAATGTGTACAACATTTCGCATTGTCTACTAACAATACACAATAATTCACAAAAAAAAAAAAAAAACACGAAAACAAAACGTACACCTAACCACGGATCAGCTCTGCAATAGACGAAGGATTTACTTAGGGATAATAGTCCACTAATTCCGCACATCGTTTAATTTAATGAGTTCCGACTCTCCCATAAAGTGTTACGCCAAGGACTGAAACAGTGCTGACATCGAAATCTCTCATATTAACAAACCTACATATATATGCATGTGTGAGTGTGCACGTGTGTGTCTATTTGTATGCGTGCAACCTTACCTGAATTGCCTTTCCATGTCAATTGGAATCGCATTAATTTACGCATATTCAATGATTTTTATATCGACAATTCCTAAGCTGAGCGTGAAAATGTGCTAAATTAGCAAACAAGTCGTTCATTATAAACTCTGGGAAGGAGGAGTATTGTGGAGAATTAAAGTGGGTAAAAGAGAGGAAAAGATGAAGTTAAGTTAGTGGCAAAATATTGGGAATTGGGGGAGAGATCAATGTGGATAAGCACGGGTAGAATGGGGAGGCTGGGGTATTTTAAAGCAGAGTAAATAAGGTTAAAGAGAGACTGGGTGAATAGAGGACGTAAAAGTTTGAAGGGAAAAATAAAATAAATGTGGATGATGGGAAGCTAGAGACAAATTTAATAAAGATGAAAAGAGGAAAAATATTATAATAAGGGTGGAGAATTCGTGGAAAATAAAGCAGATTACTAAAAAGGCAAACGAGTATGCAGGAACATAAAAATAGCAAATGAGAATAGCTTAATGAAGAAGAGAAGATTGTAAATAAAAGTAATGAGAAAATGAAAAAGTCCTTCTTAGAATAATAAATGAAAATAAAGACGGGGTGTTAAGAAAGAGTTTGGAGAATAAAAACAAAGAATAAGAGGGAGATCATTCAGCTTCAGTCTGCTTCAAACTCGAGTCCTCTCTCAATTAAAGATAACCTGTAGTTCGATCATCAGCTAGAGGTATGTTTGATCGAAGTTTTCTGGAAATGCTTTTGCTCACAGGCAGCGAAAACTAATCTTAATTAAACACTCAGTTCTTAACTTGATATAAAGGGCAACATTACTCCAACTTCGACTGAGACCATCTAAGACTGTGCTCTATAATACCAAGAAACTTTCCGCTCTCTCTTTCTCATTAATATCTATATTTCCCCATATATTCACAGGTGTTGCAGCGTGATTTATTGATTTGTTATAAAATCTTTGAGGAATTTCTTGTTTGAAATCGTTTGAGAAAAGATCGTCAAAATTGGTTACCTAACCAAAACATCGTTTGTGATATCGGAGGGCAACAGAGTAAGTTGATTGGACTTAAAAAAAACAATCTATATTAGATTATTATATTATATGGAAAGCCAATATACCCCTTTTCACTGACAGTGAAGCGAAAGCTCAATGCTCACAATTGATTTAACACGCCGATGGCGAAAAGTGGGCCAAGGTTCGAATTAAACTTAAACCTTGTTGTTGGCAACACACACACATACGCATTAATTTATGGCTACAAGATGTAAATGAACTAATCAAACCCATACTATTTCCTTCCGAGAACAGGACCACGACATGGGCTTTAGTTCGCGCATGGACTGCTGCGGGCAGTTCGTGAAGTACAGTCTGTTCATCGCGAACTTTGTGATGTTCGTAAGTTGCATTGACTGATTAAGAAATTCGACATTTGATTGCTATAGTGTGAAATCATTGCAGGTGGGTGGAGCTATTGTCTTCGGCCTGACTCTGTGGACTCTGGTCGACCGAAGCTTTATCAATGAACTGCTCGGTACAAATCTCTTCTCTGGCGCTGTCTATGTGCTCCTGGTCACATCCATTATCATTTGCTTTGTCTCGTTTTTGGGATGCGTGGGTGCGGGCAAAGAGGTCAAATGTCTGCTCTTATCGGTGAGCTGTGGCTAGACAGGACTCCCTGTCACGAGATTCTCTAACTCTATATCTTCCACAGTATTTCATTATCGTTGCCCTGATATTTGTGACCATGCTGATAGGCGGCGTATTGGGCTATGTATTCCGGGAACGTGTGCAGCAAACGATGCGTCAGGTTGGTACAATTAATATTCCATGCTCAAATTGAGTTCGTTTCGATAATATATCTTGGCCCAATTTCATTTAGGAAATGCGTTCGACGATGGAATTGTACGGCAGTCGACGTGAGATCACACAGGCTTGGGACTTAACACAGGAGCGCTTGCAGTGCTGCGGCGTCGACTCCTGGCATGACTGGAATCATTACAGACCCGTGCCAGAGTCCTGTTGCCAGGAGCTGTTCGGTGGTCAGCGTAAAGAATGCACGATCATTCCGAACATAACGAATCTCCATAATCAAGGCTGCCTCTATGTGGCCACCAACTTTATTAGAGATCATGCGGCGGTCATTGGAGGCACCTCCATTGCGGTGGCCATTCTCATGGTAAGCAACTGCTCTATCTAATACTCCGGCTTCTGCTATATATGAATTTGCATTTGCAGATATTCGGCATGATATTCTCCTGTCTGCTATTCAATATGATCGAATAGCATTACCTTGAGTCGAATGATACCCCATCCCAATTCACGTTACGATGTAAACGCAAATATTTACATCAAGTATTAACCAAGTAATTACCGTTTAAGATCTGTTACGCAAAGGCAGTAATTGTTTTGTTCTTGTACTCTGTGTTTATGCATATATACCTGATTAAGTATATCATCGATTTGTTAATTTCTGTTAACTGTTACATTATATTACTTTTTTTTATATATGTACATTAATATAAGACTTAATTATACAAAATCGTTAAAAACACTCTGCATATGACCTGGAATAAAAAATTGCAAAACTTAGCCATCATGTTGGCCTGGAAGAAAAGCGTCTAACAAAAAAGAGCAAGAATAACGAACATCTACCAGAGGCAATAAGTTTCCCTGAGCTGTTCAAGGGATTGACAGCAATTGGAAAAATGTACAAATTATTTACAACGACAATTATTCCATTCTCCTCAATGAAAAAAAAAACGAAGTTGTGTGAAACCGTGGTGGAGGTGCAACATTGCGGAACTCTACTAATTAATACTATTTATGGGAGTTCGACTGATAATAGACCGGAAGCCTATTTCAGGAGTCAACGAACTTGGCAAGATTCCGGAGGTATTCCCGGCCAGAAAAGGAAACGGAGATACTAACTTCGAAGTTTAAAAGGTAATTGTAAACCATCCCGTCAACAAAATTATGAACTCCTTGTAGCCAAGGTAAGTTGGGCTGGTAGCTGCATCGGGTGCAGCAACAATAGACGTATCATTCCACCACTCCCAGAAGTTATCGTGGAGCGCGGGATCAGCACGCGCGTCAGGTATTGCTATGCGAGCGCTTGGAACAGCGCCCAATCGGAATTCGTTAACTTCGTCTTGGAGCAGCTGCAATTCCATCGGATACAGATTGGCCAAATTGAACTGTTCGCATGGATCGCTGGTGAGATTGAACAGGCATGGAGCTTTCAGGGGTTGGCACAGATAAACGGGATCCAATGGATTCTGCTGGCTGCTGCTGGGACAGCTGTGGGTCGCCAATGCCCGCAGCTGCTGTATGCGGCTAGATGTTAGCGACTCTTTGCCCAACACTTGCTGAACGTCCGAGAGCAGCACCTGCTGCTCATAGTGCTCCGCCAGCGGATCATTCTCGTTAGGCGGCAGCTCGCCCAGCCAAGTGTCGTAGCGTCCATTCAAGCGGCTGCCGTTGACATACTTCAGGTCGTGCCGCATGTACGAGGAATAGCCGAAAATGTCGTCCATAACGTGCACCATGGTCCGTGGCTCTGGCTCCAAGTTGCCACTCAGCGTCGGCCACACATTGATGCCATCCAGGAGAAGATCATCGGGCAGCGGCACATTGGCAGCTGCTGCCAGGGTGGGCAACCAGTCGATAGCATGGATAGCCTGATCCGAAACGTAGCTGCTTTCCTTCAACAGTGGACTCCAAATTGCGGCCGCGGACCGGATCCCGCCCTCCCAGGGAGATTCTTTTTGCTGTGAACGATGGAGCATTTGAAATACGCTTAGTTCAGAAACTGAAAGCTGCCCGCAGATGCCGTTATTTCAGGCTGCAGCCAAGGCCTATCGTAGAGCCATTCACTTCACTTCCTTTGGAACAGGTAGAGCAGTGAAGCTCGTACCTCAGACAACCAGAGACCTAGACAGGCGATACTACTTTCTAAAATAAACGAGTTGCTCTTCGGGTGAACGTCGTCGATTAACAGCTCTCGTACTCCAAGCGGAATGGGTGGGGTCAAGGTTGGGCGAGACACAAAATGCATAAATTACTGAAGGGAGCCTGAAGGGGGGTGGGGCTGAAACTGGAAGAATGAAGAGTAGAACGGGCAACTGGAATGAGCTGGGAGAGTGAGCTGCTGGAGGGAGCTGCTGCAATGGGTAGAAACAAATCGAATGGGAATATTGAGGTACAAGGTACCGGAACAGGTAAGCACTGGAAGACACTTTGAGTACAATAAGGAGATAATAATAATCCTCTTTTTGGTGCCCGGCGAGAGGAGACCCAAGAGAACGTAGCGGGAGCTAGGCTGGAGCTCGGCATCATGGAGTGAATAGGAGGAACTTACGCCACGAAACGGATAATTGGAGCCGGCGTTGGAGTGAATGCCCACTGTAGGCGCTCCATTGTCCGAGTAGAGCAGCACAATCGAGTTGTTGAGCATTCCCCGCTCGGAGAGCGCGCGCATTGTCTGTCCCACGCTGGCATCTAGGCTGGAGATCATTCCTAGAATAGAAGAATATATATTTATAGATTGTTTATATTGTTTGGAGTCCATTGCCAAGACGAGCTCACCCGCATAGGTACGCCGTTGGCTATCGCTGATGAAGGGGAACTTGTTGATTTCTTCCTCGGGCGCTTGCATGGGATCGTCCTCGTTACCCGTATGCACGGCTAGATGGCTTAGGACCATGAAGAGTGGGCGACTGAGGTCGTGGTTCTCTATCACGCGACGTGCCTCGGCTGTGAAGGCATCCGTTGCATAGGTTCCGTTGGCCGAGGGGCAGGGCTCGAGATCCCTTCGAAAGTCGACTCCAGCTGAATAGTTCTTATTCAACAGGAAATGTGTGTGGTCATAGTAGTCGATGTAGCCGTTATAGTAGCCATAATGATGCTCGAATCCTCGCAGCGTGGGCGTTTGATCCTTGCGCCAAAATCCCAAATGCCACTTGCCGATAAGCTGAGTCGCATAGCCGGCGTCCCGGAAGAATTGCGACATCAGGCGTTCGTTGAGCGGCAGGCCCCACGGTTCATCCGGTATTTGGACATAATGTTGCATGCCTTAATCCAATCAATATATCCATATATATAATCTACGCTCTCTACTCTCCACTCAAATCATCTCACCTGTGTGTATGGGATATCTGCCGGTGAGCAGAGCCGCTCTTGATGGTGTGCACAGATTGGGCACATAATGGCGATTGAGTATGATTCCATTGTAGGCAAATGCATCAATATTTGGCGTTAGAATCTGATTGGAGCCATGGAAGCTGACATCGTTGAATCCCTGAAAAACATTGCCACATTCGGTTACGTTACACAATCAGCCGTCCACTCACCAGATCATCTATGAGTATTATGATTATGTTTGGTCTGGTCGAGTTCTGCTCCGCCGGTCTTATGGGCTTGAATAGGAAAAGGAAGCTTAGGATCAGGGTTAGCCCGGCGCAGCCCATTGGTTCGAGTTTTCTGGATCTGGAAATATGCAAAAAGTGAGCGTATCTCATAAATTATATGTACTCAGGTGATTCTCTCCAAAGACCAAAGTAAAATTGTAGCTATTACGGAAGCATTACAAAAAACTTTTTGACGAAATCTTGCCCTCGTTTAAAGGTATTGTATAAGAGACTTGACTATCAGTCGGGCCATTAAAATTATAAACAATGTCTAGCCGGCTCTTTAAAGGCTTTTAATGATGCTTTTATTTGGCGTCTCGGCGTATGCTCAACTGGCAAATTTCATTTTATGGCCAGTAAACAGTTCGTATAAAGGTGAGGCAAACTCTTTTAATAACGAAATGGAACAGAACGGGCGGTAGAGAACTTGGGAGGCTGCAAGTTACAAGTAAATATGCTCAATGAGTTTGTCGTTTTAAATGATTAGATTCTTTTTCATATATTAGATTTACCCTAGCAATTTATTGATAGGAAAGATTTGCCCGATAAACGTTTCTTATTGATGTTTTTGCCGTCTGCTTCGAAGTGATTGCAAATGATTAGATAAGCTTTGAAGACGAAATGCAATATTATATGTGTTAACGGTAATCTCAAATTCTCTCATCATACCCAAATTTCTGAATGTATTATTCTTGTATGTATACGGAAGGGGTTATAATTTGTTGCGCTGCGTATGATTATAAATAAAGAAGGACAGACTGAGGAATCGAGAGGTGAGTTCGGCGTTTTTAGATGCTTCAAACACCATTTGACATTTAAAATTTGGAGTACGATAATTATCCTCAAATTGCAACACAATTATCACTTCACTACCTTCAGTGCAATTCCAACTTCTCAGCTGAGACTCTCACGTGCGACTAAACCAGATAGTCGCTCGCAATGCCGCATAAAGCTTGCGACAATGCCAACGGCCACAGAAATCGTTGATATGAATTGTGCGCGTAGACCCAAATTAGCAAGTGAACCAGCTGCAATCGGGAATGATCGACTGTGCGATATGCGAAGCGCGTCTGTGCTGAATTCACTGGAAACATTATACATAGATTATGCAATTGTATTCAGTCAGTGTACACAATCGAAATACATAAAATATCTGATTTAGGTAGATAAATATGCAATTGTTTAAATAATATTATAGGTCTAGGGTATTTGATAGTTGGTCATCATGGACTTTTGAACTCGCACTTGTTTTACTTTAATAAACAGGGTTAAAACGTGTTGTTGTGCAATAATTTAAGTAACAGATTTTCCATTCGAACTATAACCAAAGCACAATCACTAGCTTACAATATAAGTTTAATCAATGTGTAAAGAACTTCGTTGCTGTTTATACAAAATTTTAATTTGAATAGGTTTTAATATGAATGGGCCGTTTCAGTTCACTCTGGCTTTTATTTGCATATATTAAAATAAGTTTATTACCTTTTTCATTTGTCCTTATTATATGAATAAATTAGTGTTTCTGAATAACTAACATACTGAACACATACATACAACTTGAAAAAAATATTTATTGGATATTTACCATGTTCTAATATATCATGTTTTAATTTTGGGAAGTGGCTTCAAACGACTTGAAACGGTCGTTTATCTAGAGAAGGCAACTCATCCCTAAGCGGTATCGATAGACAACGGTTGTGTTGAAATCGGTGCAATCGGCTATCGACGAAATAATTTTGTTAGTATCGTATTCTGCTTAAAAGTATGCTGCAGCCAGACTGCGATAAGTCGGGTTCCTTTCGATATTGTTGCTTAAAGCTGAATCAGTTAGTCGGCAGTAATGATTTGATCGTTTCAACGGTTCTTTCCCTACATACAATGCTAGGAAGAAGCTAAGAAACTGCTCAATTATCAACATTGCTATTGGCAATCTGAATCGTGTTCGAGCCAAATTCTATTTAATGCCATCACATTTACTCTAAGCCATCATTCGTAAGGGGAACGTATTATCACCAACATCTGACTTAAATTTCAAGCGAAAAGTTCTAATTTTAACATCGGTCATAAAATTTTATTCAGCTTATGACCACGTGAATTTTTATGAATAATGTGCTGAAAATTTCGAAAAAATATATCACGGTTAAGCTTTCTCCCTAGTCAACTGAATCACTGAGCTCTAACATACAATATAAAATAAGGTGAAGTTGTATTTTCCTATTTTTTTTTTTTTTTAATTTTTTGAGTTGTAAAAAAATATATGTGACTCCACTTTCTTGTAATTGTGATATTTTGATTTGCAATATTCAAGCATATATGAAATCACATTTTTTATGACTGGGTATTATCACATCTTTACTAATTACTCAATGGGCACAGGTAATAAAACGAAACCCATTGTGTACAAACAATCATACATAGATCGCTGAAAATGGACTATATGAAATATAAAAACAAATAACAATCACATTTTTCTATACAAGCTAGCCCAAGAAAAGTTTCAAACAAGTCGAAAGAAAGCCTTTTCGACCTCGATCCTTTGACGTATCAGAAATTAAGACCAGTGCGGCCTTTTTTATAATTTTAGTATATTGCAGCATGCCCTTGCACTTGAAGAGAGTATTTCGTTTGCTCACGCGCCGCAAGCCGCTCGAGGACTCAACTGAATCCAGGTTGGCCAAGGTGCTCTCGGCATTCGATTTGACTGCACTTGGCATTGGCAGTACACTGGGCGTGGGCGTCTATGTGCTGGCTGGCGAAGTCTCTAAAAGCTATGCAGGCCCAGCTGTTGTTATCAGTTTTCTGATCGCAGCTATAGCATCAATTTTTGCTGGCCTTTGTTATGCAGAGTTCGGTGCAAGAGTGCCCAAAGCTGGCTCAGCATATATTTACAGTTATGTAACCATTGGCGAATTCACAGCGTTTCTTATTGGCTGGAATCTTATTCTAGAATATGCAATCGGTGAGTTACTGTTCTAACATGGATTTAAGCTTTTCTAGCTGAACAGTCCACAGGTTCTGCCAGTGTGGTCAAAGGGCTGAGCACCTACTTGGATTCATTATGCGGGTATGCCATGCGTGATTTTATGGTCGAGTATCTGCCGATCCATGTGCCCGGCCTTAGCAGCTACCCTGATATATTTGCTTTTGTTGTGACCATGCTGTTCTCTCTGGCAATCGCATCTGGTGCAAAGGAGTCTACGAAAATGAATAATGCCTTTACTATGATAAATCTTGGCGTCGTCCTGCTTGTCATTATTGCGGGACTATTCAAGAGTAAGCTAAAGAAATCATATATTTGATATAAGTATTTTTGTAGGCTTCATCGGAACAAAAACTATTTATATTTATATCTAAGTACCTTTCATAATATTATCTTACTAATTTTCAGTTAATACCAGTAACTGGAATATGCCGAAGTCAGCTGTACCTCCGGCATATGGCAATGGAGGTTTTATGCCTTATGGCATTTCTGGCATTATCAAAGGCGCTGCTGTGTGCTTTTATGGCTTCATCGGTTTCGATTGCATTGCAACGGCTGGAGAAGAAGCAAAGAATCCAAAAAAATCGATTCCTTTTGCTGTTATCGTATCGCTAGTGACGATATTTCTAGCCTACTTTGCTGTATCCACCGTCCTAACTATGATGTTGCCATACTATGCACAGGATGAAAGTGCACCCCTGCCGCATGTGTTTCGATTGAATGGATGGCATTTTGTAGAGTATATGGTATCGATTGGCGCCATGTTTGGACTATGCGCTAGCTTAATGGGCGCCATGTTTCCATTGCCACGCATTGTGTATGCCATGTCTAATGATGGACTGCTATTCAAATTTCTCGGCGAATTGAGTATTAAGTACAGGACACCATTTAAGGGCACCATGCTGATGGGCCTATTGTGTGGAATATTGGCCGCCATATTTAATTTAAGCCAATTGGTCAACATGATGTCCATTGGCACACTCCTAGCTTACTCGATGGTAGCAAGTTGCGTTCTCATTCTACGCTACGAGGCAGATGACCGTCGAGACAGTCGCATGACATGTTCCCCTCTGCAGCAGTCAGATTCCCTGTGGAGACACTTACTGAACATTAATAATCAATCGGTTCCTACGAAAGATTCAGAAAGAATTGTCACATCTACCGTTATGCTATTTTGTAAGTGAATTCAATTTCAATGTGATAATTCAGATGAACTTCCAAATCATTCTTTGCAGCGATCGGGTGCCTGATTTTCTCACACGTTTTAACTAAATTCGAAGAGGATCTAAATAATGTCACCGACTATGATGTCTTTTTATTGGTATCCGCTGGCATACCATTGATATTCATGTTGATCATAATATCTCGCCAGCCCACCTCAAAGTTCGCGCTGGCTTTTGAAGTGCCTCTGGTACCCTGGTTACCGGGAATTTCCATACTTATTAATATCTATTTAATGCTAAAACTGGATATATTAACGTGGATGCGCTTTACTATTTGGATCAGTATTGGACTCTGCATATTTTTTTCGTATAGCATTCGCCACAGTCGCCTTAATCAGAGAGAACAACGCAATAACTCTATAGCCTTGCTAAATGATTCAAGTAAAGTGTCATTCCTACATCACGAACTCTCTGAATAAGTTTCTTGATCGTTTGTTTAGCCATAGTACTAATTGTGCACTTATATACTAAATTAATATACACTATATAATCAATTCAAATTAAACACGGTTATTATCAAACAGAGAGTTGCGAGAGTTTATAATGAATTAGTTGCATTTTCTATGTTAGTCCCGGCTGGATGTTCCATATTCCTTTCCTCAAAACATAAAGCATACGCTTGCGTCTGCCGCATAGTCATTGGACCTGGCGGTTCAGGTTGTAGCTTATTGCGTTCCGCTCCGAGACCCATTGCTATGGCCACCTCATCTTCGCAGCTAATTTTGTGAGCGCTAATCTGTGTGATGAAATTATTCAGTTCCATGGCATCCTTAGTAGTAAAAACTGTTTTCCGTAGGCTTCCGAGGAGACGAGAGCTGTATGGAAATGCAATTAAACTATATGGCTTAGTTAATGTAACAGCTGGGCACATACATAATGACGAAATGCGATTCCTCGAGGAGTAGTGTATTAACCAACAAAAACAAATGACGCAAAGCCAGGAGATGATTACGTGTTGTTATCATACTTCGAGATCTGCGGAGTACAGAAATTCTATTCACTAGTGACTTCAGGGTAGAAGTGAATACATGAAATCTTAGTAACCATGCATCCTTTGCGCTAGCATGCCTCTCCACAAGATTTATATGAGAAGACAATGCTGCTGCTATGCGATTCGTTTTGAAGCACACATTTTCAATATGCAATTGAATTACAGTTAGGCTATGAGCGTATGTGCTAATATGGTTTTCGATAAGTACAATAATAAGCTTTTCCAGCTCTGGGCTTATGTAATCAGGACGCGTTGAGATCTGCAAGGCAAAGAGTAATTAGTTCCATCTAGCTTGGTTCATATGGCCAATATAATCACACAATTTTGTACTGCAGCAACGCTTTCCATATGCGATTCTTTGGTAACTCCAACGGCTGAACCTCATGCATTTGTCGAAAGAGAAAGTGCATCTCCTGAACGTATCTCAATAGCAAAGAATCAGCCGCCACTTTCCTTGCGATTGTAGAATCCGAAAGTTGCGTCGACAATATGGCATACGTATGCGCATTCAACGGCATGCTATGCTGCATTCCCGTCTGCAGTATGACAATGGCACAAAATAGAGATTTGGTCTCAGCCAAATTACATATTGGGTTTCTTAACTTCTGTAAGCAGACCTCCAGTAACCCATCAGCCAAATTTGCACACTTCCTTTCATGCTCTTCGGCGTCTTCTAATTCCTCTCTTTCCAAATGTACCAATGTGAGCATTAATGCCAAACACTCATAGCCATATAAAGCTTTCAAAATACATTAATATATAAAATACAAGAATAAAAACTACATTGATTGTACATACCTAGATGCTTATTGGTTACCACTGAATGAAGCATTTCACTAGCCAGCTTTTCGTACATATGGCAGGCCTGATGCCCGCGCAACTTGTTTTGTTTAAGCAGAGCGTAAATACGACGAACACACTGTCCGTAGGGTGTCAATAGTTCGGTATACTCGCACTCCATCATGCTTGCCGATATTTCCGCATACTGGTATTGTAACTGTTGCGATGCACTTACAAGCAAATTTTCATTTCCTGTCACTTCAACTGATCGACAGATAGTTTTAAAGAGGAATGCGAATTCTGCCTCGCTGAGCATCTCATCCATTAGGAATATTTTTAAGCTGCATCTCTCCAGGACGCACAACAACTAGAAAAGACATTTGGTAGTTATTTAGCACTTTCACCAGCATTTATCGCAAAATTCTTACATTCATTTGGTATTGTGACACGACCGAAAAGTCCACCGCACTGTAAATGCCAAAAATCACAACTCGAGCTGGGTGATTGGCTAAGCGCTGAATAAGACAAGGCCAATAGCCCAAAATTGTATGTATCTGCTTTCGGGCGTGTTCTTGTTCGGAATAGTCATTTGCGTATTGTTCGAATAGTGCGAACACGAAATGGGCCATAAATAAGCTAAGATCATTGCTCACATTCCTATCATAAAGACAGTTGCAATAGAGATTAAAGTCTTGCAATGGAGAAAAGTGGTACGTCATCCGCTTAAGATAGAGCTTCACTGACGACATGAATTGCTCACAGCACGTAAACTTCCTTCCATCGCATGACGCCTTACTGAATGTTACCAATATGTGCATAAAAACGTCCCGCTGTAGATACTGACGTTCAGTTAATGCAATATACAGCTCGGCGGCTGCAAAGCACACAGAATTCGACGCTTGTGTATTATTCAGCAAAATCAGCAAGATTTGCTCCAGAAAGCGCTGAGAAAATATTTCTGTGCTCACCAAATGTCTAAGCTTAGAAGCGATTAGTTAAAGTATTCACACAAAGGAGTAAATTCATCAATACCTCTGTAAAGTGTGCAAATATTGAAGCATAGACAGAAGCAAGGCATTTGATTTTCTCACTCCCAACATTTCGAATTGCACAACCAGATATTTGTCGGTGATTAGCTCGTTAGTGCATACACGTAAATAGAGATTATTTGATTCGTCACGATATCCTCCCTCAGCGAACTTGTCAAGCATAGATTTCAAAAAGTCATAAGACTTAATGTAGCTGTCCTTTTTGGTCATCTGAAAAGAAAATAGACCAAGTCACTAACGCATTTTGGGAACCATCCGTAGATGTTTCACCTCACAACTAAATACATAATAGATGAAATTAAGAGCCGAGTTTGTTGATCCAAAGAATAGCCTAAAATGGTTTTCAAATATGTCTAGCATTCTCGGCAGTATTAATTCACATGTCTCGTCGAAGCTGTAAATAAATAGTTATTACAAACAGTTCTGCCTGTCAGGTAGAATACTTACAATATACCATAACGTGATAGCACAACGAGGAGAAGACAGTTCTCATTGAGCAAATCAAAGCTCTCTCCATACTCAGGCAATAACTTAACGAGGCCTTGAAAAATTATAAATGACATTCGAGCCAGTGGTTCGCATAGGAATTTATTGTTCTCTGCATGCTGTATTTTGTCGATTATACTCTCCACCACCCTCACCCAGACGCTGACTACGCGCAAATAGCACACCAAAGGATTTGATAAATTATAGAACTCCTCAGCAAGCGGCGTGCTTGGATTATAGGCCGAAACTTGGTTTTCACAAAATGCGAACGCCTGTGGCAGTTGGTCTACAAATAACTCCACTTTCTTAAGTATATTGGGCACAGCATAAAATATGTAATATAGATTATCCTCGCCATAAGGATGATCAACACTCTGCTCGAATGCCTTGACACTGACGTTGAATCTTAACCCCAAAACTTTGAAACATTGTCCGACAAAGCTGTGCGACACTTTGCTTAACCAATTACTAGGACTTTCGGACACAGCTCGTGCAAAAGCGTACATATATTCTGTAACAGCATACTGAAAAATTGCACGTTTACTCTACTTGATTTAAAAATAATTAACAATCTATTAACTTACCTCGATGCTAGCTCCTGTTGATAATGCAACCAAAAACTCCATTGCAAGACCAAAAAATGTACTTTGAAGCACGTACGTCAATTAACAAGTACTCGATTATTGAGTTGACGCCACCAAATGTCCGTTAGCTTTTCTACTGATGCGCTATTCCCGATATGTCTAAGAAATCGAACACAAGACGACAATCGATAATGAAAAAATCTATCGCAAGATGTTCATTATTTGATTCTATGGAATAAAAAAATTACTTATCTACTCTTGTGTTTTTCTTTAGTAATATCCATACTTCTCACTGGGTAATATATATGTACATACATATATATGGCATTTGCTGTCATTGTGTTTATAAGTTGTGTTTTTATAAATTTAAGATTATTCAACAAAAATTTTCTGACGGATTTGAGAAAATTAAAATTAAATTGAGTTCAGATAACAATAGAAAATGTCGTTGCTCAAAGTGCTCAAGTGTTTACCGAATGTTAAAAATCTCTAAGGCGTTTATATTCAAGAGAACTATCGAAACAGCGATGGCAAAAAGTGTTAAAAAGGGGAATGAAAAGTGATGCCACTCTCCTCAAATTTGGATGCCGATACCAAATCTAAGTCTAAGCGACGATAAAAACCATCGTGTTGTGATTGTCAGTATTATGTTCTTGTAGGTTTGTGTAGTCCAACACAATCCAGAAACTGAACTATCAAAACCGATTTGAGAGGGGATTTGGAATGTAGATGGAGAAAAAGCGAGTTCAGGAAAAAAAAGTAGCATACGAGAATATTATTTAGACAAGCGTCTATTTCATTCTGACAGAATACGCCCACGTCACCCACATGTCATCCTTCTCAACCTCCATCAATTTTCGCGATTTTCCAAATGTTCATAAAAGTTATACAGTTTATTTTAAGATTTGTATCTTGTTGTTCAGTAATGAAGATTATGATATATATGTAAATCTCTTAGCCTACACATATTTACAGCACAGAATTGTGTGAAATGCATTAGCTAATTCCATAGATTGCAGCATCGAACAAATGAAATGAACTCTTAAATTCAATTTCAATCTAAGCTTGCTATAACAAATAGGCAAATCAAGACCTAAATTAAACTAACTTTTGTCACTCTTTTTTTTTTTCTATTTTCTCTAAACTTACAATATTTTTTATTGTAGTTCCTAAATAATGAGTTCTACCAAATTCGATTTACATATTGAGATGTTTAAAAGAAATGCGATGATATTGTAAAGCATTTTAAGGACTAGAGGATGCACACAGCCTGTATGTTTGGCCGATTGTACAGAGCTTGAATAAAATGCAAATACTTAAAAAGCGGATGGCCAATTATTATAAATTATTTGACGTTTACATTTTCATAATGTTTGTCCTAATATTCTATTTCATTGTTGAAGGAGGTCATTGTTTTTTTATTTCGACTATTATATAGCCGTTATTCCATAGGCACTTTAGTGGCAACTCCCTGAATTGTTTTCAATTAAATTGTTTGTATTATTTAAATAATTCTCCTTACGGTTGCTGTTGTGGTTTTCTTTTTGGTTTCAGTGCTAAATACACCTTGTACTTGATGTCTATTGTGTTGTCTTGCGACACTGCTATTATTTCTTCAACTGTTCGTACGTTATGAAAAATATAATATTCCAGGGGCCCATGCGTACCCAAGTGGGTATGAAGCCTTTATATAATGCAAATAATCCCTCGTTACGAATTGTCTGCAACGCACAGTCAGGACTGCCGCTGTAAAGTTTAGGTGGAGCCGCTGCTGCGGTGGTCATGCAACCGTTCAGCACAGTCACATTCCTCTGGTTCATCAGTCGTGTCTGCGAAACAAGAAATTACTTTTCAAAGATCAAAGAGAACAACGCAATAACTCTATAGCCTTGCTAAATGATTCAAGTAAAGTGTCATTCCTACATCACGAACTCTCTGAATAAGTTTCTTGATCGTTTGTTTAGCCATAGTACTAATTGTGCACTTATATACTAAATTAATATACACTATATAATCAATTCAAATTAAACACGTGTATTATCAAACAGAGAGCTGCGAGAGTTTATAATGAATTAGTTGCATTTTCTATGTTAGTCCCGGCTTCAACTGGTGTTCCATATTCCTTTCCTCAAAACAAAGCATACGCTTGCGCCTGCCGCATAGTCATTGGACCTGGCGGTTGAGGTTGTAGCTTATTGCGTTCCGCTCCGAGACCCATTGCTTTGGCCACCTCATCTTCGCAGCTAATTTTGTGAGCGTTAATCTGTGTGATGAAATTATTCAGTTCAATGGCATCATTAGTAGTAAAAACTGTTTTCTGTAGGCTTCCAAGGAGACGAGAGCTGTATGGAAATGCAATTAAACTATATGGCTTAGTTAATGTAACAGCTGGGCACATACATAATGACGAAATGCGATTCCTCGAGGAGTAGTGTATTAACCAACAAAAACAAATGAGGCAAAGCCAGGAGATGACTACGTGTTGCTGTAGTACTTGCATTTCTGCAGAGTAGAGAAATTCTCTTCACTAATGACTCCAGGGTAGAAGTGAATACATGAAATCTTAGTAACCATGCATCCTTTGCGCTAGCATGCCTCTCCACAAGATTTATATGGGAAGACAATGCTGCTGCTATGCGATTCTTGTGAGAGCACACATTTTCAATATGCAATTGAATTACAGTTAGGCTATGAGCGTATGTGCTAATATGGTTTTCGATAAGTACAATAATAAGCTTTTCCAGCTCTGGGCTTATGTAATCAGGACGCGTTGAGATCTGCAAGGCAAAGAGTAATTAGTTCCATCTAGCTTGGTTCATATGGTCAATATAATCACACAATTTTGTACTGCAGCAACGCTTTCCATATGCAATTCGTTGGTAACTCCAACGGCTCCTCATGCATTTGTCGAAAGAGAAAGTGCATCTCCTGAACGTATCTCAATAGCAAAGAATCAGCCGCCACTTTCCTTGCGATTGTAGAATCCGAAAGTTGCGTCGACAATATGGCATACGTATGCGCATTCAACGGCATGCTATGCTGCCTTCCCGTCTGCAGTATGACAATGGCGCAAAACAGAGATTTAGTCTCAGCCAAATTACGTATTTGGTTTCTCAACTTCTGTACGCAGACCTCCAGTAACCCATCAGCCAAATCTGCACACTTCCTTTCATGCTCTTCGGCGTCTTCTAATTCCTCTCTTTCCAAATGTACCAATGTGAGCATTAATGCCAAACACTCATAGCCATATAAAGCTTTCAAAATACATTAATATATAAAATACAAGAATAAAAACTACATTGATTGTACATACCTAGATGCTTATTGGTTACCACTGAATGAAGCATTTCACTAGCCAGCTTTTCGTACATATGGCAGGCCTGATGCCCGCGCAGCTTGTTTTGTTTAAGCAGAGCGTAAATACGGCGAACACACTGTCCGTAGGGTGTCAACATTTCGGTATACTCGCGCTCCATCATTCTTGCCGATATTTCCGCATACTGGTTTTGTAAATTTTGCGATGCACTTACAAGCAAATTTTCATTTCCTGTCACTTCAACTGATCGACAGATAGTTTTAAAGAGGAATGCGAATTCTGCCTCGCTGAGCATCTCATCCATTAGGAATATTTTTAAGCTGCATCTCTCCAGGACGCACAACAACTAGAAAAGACATTTGGTAGTTATTTAGCACTTTCACCAGCATTTATCGCAAAATTCTTACATTCATTTGGTATTGTGACACGACCGAAAAGTCCACCGCACTGTAAATGCCAAAAATCACAACTCGAGCTGGGTGATTGGCTAGGCGCTCAATAAGACGTGGCCAATGGCCCAAAAGTGTATGTATCTTCTTTCGGGCTTCTTCTTCTTCGGAATAGTCATTTGCGTATTGTTCGAATAGTGCGCACACGAAAAGGGCCATAAATAAGCTAAGATCATTGCTCACATTCCTATCATAAAGACAGTTGCAATAGAGATTAAAGTCTTGCAATGGAGAAAAGTGGTACGTCATCCGCTTAAGATAGAGCTTCACTGACGACATGAATTGCTCACAGCACGTAAACTTCCTTCCATCGCATGACGCCTTACTGAATGTTACCAATATGTGCTTAAAAACATCCTGCTGTAGATACTGACGTTCAGTTAATGCAATATACAGCTCGGCGGCTGCAAAGCACACAGAATTTGACGCTTGTGTATTATTCAGCAAAATCAGCAAGATTTGCTCCAGAAAGCGCTGAGAAAATATTTCTGTGCTCACCAAATGTCTAAGCTTAGAAGCGATTAGTTAAAGTATTCACACAAAGGAGTAAATTCATCAATACCTCTGTAAAGTGTGCAAATATTGAAGCATAGACAGAAGCAAGGCATTTGATTTTCTCACTCCCAACATTTCGAATAGCACAACCAGATATTTGTCGGTGATTAGCTCGTTAATGCATACACGTAAATAGAGATAATTTGATTCGTCACGATATCCTCCCTTAGCGAACTTGTCAAGCATAGATTTCAAAAAGTCATAAGACTTAATATAGCTGTCCTTTTTGGTCATCTGAAAAGAAAATAGACCAAGTCACTAACGCATTTTGGGAACCATCCGTAGATGTTTCACCTCACAACTAAATACATAATAGATGAAATTAAGAGCCGAGTTTGTTGATCCAAAGAATAGCCTAAAATGGTTTTCAAATATCTCTAACATTCTCGGCAGTATTAATTCACATGTCTCGTCGAAGCTGTAAATAAATAATTATTACAAACAGTTCTGCCTGTCAGGTAGAATACTTACAATATACCATAACGTGATAGTACAACGAGGAGGAGACAGTTCTCATTGAGCAAATCGAAGCTCTCTCCATACTCAGGCAATAACTTAACGAGGCCTTGAAAAATTATAAATGACATTCGAGCCAGTGGTTCGCATAGGGATTTATTGTTCTCTGTATGCTGTATATTGTCGATTATACTCTCCACCACCTTCACCCAGACGCGGACTACGCGCAAATAGCACACCAAAGGATTTGATAAATTATAGAGCTCCTCAGCAAGCGGCGTGCTTGGATTATAGGCCGAAACTTGGTTTTCACAAAATGCGAACGCCTGTGGCAGTTGGTCTACAAATAACTCCACTTTCTTAAGTATATTGGGCACAGCATAAAATATGTAATATAGATTATCCTTGCCATAAGGATGATCAACACTCTGCTCGAATGCCTTGACACTGACGTTGAATCTTAACCCCAAAACTTTGAAACATTGTCCGACAAAGCTGTGCGACACTTTGCTTAACCAATTACTAGGACTTTCGGACACAGATCGTGCAAAAGCGTACATATATTCTGTAACAGCATACTGAAAAATTGCACGTTTACTCTACTTGATTTAAAAATAATTAATAATCTATTAACTTACCTCGATGCTAGCTCCTGTTGATAATGCAACCAAAAACTCCATTGCAAGACCAAAAAATGTACTTTGAAGCACGTACGTCAATTAACAAGTACTCGATTATTGAGTTGACGCCACCAAATGTCCGTTAGCTTTTCTACTGATGCGCTATTCCCGATATGTCTAAGAAATCGAACACAAGACGACAATCGATAATGAAAAAATCTATCGCAAGATGGTCATTATTTGATTCTATGGAATAAAAAAATTACTTATCTACTCTTGTGTTTTTCTTTAGTAATATCCATACTTCTCACTGGGGTATATATATGTACATACATATATATGGCATTTGGTGTCATTGTTTTTATAAGTTGTGTTTTTATAAATTTAAGATTATTCAACAAAAATTTTCTGACGGATTTGAGAAAATTAAAATTAAATTGAGTTCAGATAACAATAGAAAATGTCGTTGCTCAAAGTGCTCAAGTGTTTACCGAATGTTAAAAATCTCTAAGGCGTTTATATTCAAGAGAACTATCGAAATAGCGATGGCAAAAAGTGTTAAAAAGGGGAATGAAAAGTGATGCCACTCTCCTCAAATTTGGATGCCGATACCAAATCTAAGTCTAAGCGACGATAAAAACCATCGTGTTGTGATTGTCAGTATTATGTTCTTGTAGGTTTGTGTAGTAAAACACAATCCAGAAACTGAACTATCAAAACCGATTTGAGAGGGGATTTGGAATGTAGATGGAGAAAAAGCGAGTTCAGGAAAAAAAAGTAACATACGAGAATATTATTTAGACAAGCGTCTATTTCATTCTGACAGAATACGCCCACGTCACCCACATGTCATCCTTCTCAACCTCCATCAATTTTCGCGATTTTCCAAATGTTCATAAAAGTTATACAGTTTATTTTAAGATTTGTATCTTGTTGTTCAGTAATGAAGATTATGATATATATGTAAATCTCTTAGCCTACACATATTTACAGCACAGAATTGTGTGAAATGCATTAGCTAATTCCATAGATTGCAGCATCGAACAAATGAAATGAACTCTTAAATTCAATTTCAATCTAAGCTTGCTATAACAAATAGGCAAATCAAGACCTAAATTAAACTAACTTTTGTCACTCTTTTTTTTTTCTATTTTCTCTAAACTTACAATATTTTTTATTGTAGTTCCTAAATAATGAGTTCTACCAAATTCGATTTACATATTGAGATGATTAAAAGAAATGCGATGATATTGTAAAGCATTTTAAGGACTAGAGGATGCACACAGCCTGTATGTTTGGCCGATTGTACAGAGCTTGAATAAAATGCAAATACTTAAAAAGCGGATGGCCAATTATTATAAATTATTTGACGTTTACATTTTCATAATGTTTGTCTTAATATTCTATTTCATTGTTGAAGGAGGTCATTGTTTTTTTATTTCGACTATTATATAGCCGTTATTCCATAGGCACTTTAGTGGCAACTCCCTGAATTGTTTTCAATTAAATTGTTTGTATTATTTAAATAATTCTCCTTACGGTTGCTGTTGTGGTTTTCTTTTTGGTTTCAGTGCTAAATACACCTTGTACTTGATGTCTATTGTGTTGTCTTGCGACACTGCTATTATTTCTTCAACTGTTCGTACGTTATGAAAAATATAATATTCCAGGGGCCCATGCGTACCCAAGTGGGTATGAAGCCTTTATATAATGCAAATAATCCCTCGTTACGAATTGTCTGCACCGCACAGTCAAGACTGCCGCTGTAAAGTTTAGGTGGAGCCTCTGCTGCGGTGGTCATGCAACCGTTCAGCACAGTCACATTCCTCTGGTTCATCAGTCGTGTCTGCGAAACAAGAAATTACTTTTCAAAGATCTTTTCCATTTGAAATCAAAAACTTACCCGAATAACATCTATTGGCGTTGAGGCAACCGCACTGCCCAAGCTGGCAATGAAACTAGAGCTGAAAATGTGCAAATGTGCATTAGCTTTTTGCATTCCTTGGCTAATTGACAAGCTCTTGGATACGCTCGAAATCTTACATAAAATGGTTGGCCACGTGATCTCCGAAAGCGCTCATTAGCTGTAGTTTGCAAAAGTCATAGACTGGCAATTCGACGGACGCAATTACTACCGCCCGCTGTGCCGTTGGTCCCACACCTCGCCACAGCCCGCGAGCGCCCTCGTATTTATATATCTCTTTGAAGCAGCCGAGCAGGCCTAGTTTGTCAGTTCCTTTGCCGTGCACCTGCATTCGTACTTTCAGGACATCCGTGGGATTCGCAATTGCTGATGAGATAGCGCCAGCTCCCGCCGCACAGATCATGTTGCTCCAAACACGCTCGCTGCCATCACTGTTAATCAAAAGGCCGCGCTCATTGGCGAGCTTCTTAAGTGTATAGTAAGTGCCAAATTTGATGGTGCCATAGGTGGCTTGCCGCAGCACCGCTGGCCAAATGCTGCAAGAGAGGTATTGTTTAGCTGATATCTGGCTATTACCAAATTGTATAGATAGACATGCGAACCAAAGTCCAAGGGGTTGCAGTCATGCTTATCAAACAGGGCCAAAGTTTACTGACCATTTCGTATGATGAGCACTTGACGAATTACAATGTGAGACGACTTATTATTCAGTTTAGTTAAAGCCGCTTACTGCGCCCTGCGTCGTTATCAATATACACAAAATACACTCGCACTCGCACACAATGGCGCACATGTGACAATAACACGTTAATGGGTCACTTGATGGTGTCTTACCCTGAATATAAAGCTCGCAGTCCCTCCTCCCTTGAGATTTTAACAAATGCATCTGTCATCCCGCTGTATCGCAGTTGCGAATAGCTTTGATCGATTTTCTGTCCTTGAATTTGAAGACGGGTCTTTGTTGTATCGATTGGAAATGTGCCTAGATATAAATAGACATAAGCATTCACATTAGGCCAATGTTTGTTTACACCAAATTTTGTTTTTCGTTTTTTAGTTGCTCTAAAGCACAACTCATCGCTTCTGTTAACTTACCGAATTCGGCTGTTATGGACGCTAGACCGCCATAAACAAACGGTCGCCAATCCTTGACATCAGCCATGGCCACAGCAGTAATCACACCTGTTGAGTGGCTGCAGTTCTTCGGTGATAACAAATTGGATTACCAAAAGGAAACACAAAATCACGCAACAAACATGCCGTGTTTGCGGATTATTACACTAGGGCTGTATATCATTCGATGATCTGTACGATAGTTTTGCCTTGTCTCATCGATATTTATTAAATACGATTAGCCCATTACTCAAAGCTTGTGCTCATATCGAGTGGTCTTCACTAACCGTTACTTGTATTCAAATTAATGAAATCAATACACAGTATACTTTTATATGTTATATTTATACAATTCCTGTTCTTAATTCATCTTCAGAGCTATAATTTTTTTTCTAATTTTGCTATAGGACATGAATTTTTACAGCCGAGCATTTATCAGTGTTGGAGAGTCTCAAATGGTTTCATAAAAAGCTCTTTAAAATAATTCCCAAGCTTTTATTAAAAAACGATTTTGGCGTTCAGCATTGTAAAAAATTTGTGTGGTAGCAATTTTTTCTCGCGTTTTGCAACTCCATAAATAAGATTTTTAGAATATGTCTTTACTGCGTCAGATTTCTAATATTAATATTATTGTGTTTAGGTAGAAGAAGCAGATGTTGGCCCTGTCGTGAGACTAGAAAATAGTGAGTAGATCTAGTATGCACAGTGATAAACCTGCAGGTTGAAAATTTGACTGAATATAAATATATAAATATATATATATATATATAAATATGTACTTATGTCTATAATAATTAGATAATCTTTTCTTTTGATATATGAATAGATGGTAGATATCAAAAACAAATATGAAACAATGGGGAAAAAAACCTGCGTCTTGCAGGAAATTTGGCATGCAAATTTAGCCATATCACAAACAAAATGGAATTTGAAAACAAGCAAGTGGGAATTCCTAAGTCTCGTCTGATTCGCGCAAATCTGGGCTCTCTGGCCTTAGCCTTTTACCCTAAATGTTTTGGTCTTGGTTGTACCCTGTTCACTTGACAAATTCGACATATTAAAATTGTATTTTTTCTTTATATATATGTATATATATATGTATTTGAATTTTGGTTTATTCACGTCATTCACTTAAAATTCATTTTGGAGCCGGCTCGTGAAAGTCGATAGCGTCATTGTGGCCAAAACGGCGTCAGAAAGTCGCCGGCATTTTGAACTAGTTCGGCTATGCTTCGACTGGCGACGGTACGGTCGCGCCGAGTAGAAAATTGGGATTTGGGTTTAACCCAAACCAAAGCCATTGGGCTTGGAAGCTGTTTGGCGGAAACAAAAAGAATCTGCCGAAATATTTAGTTAGATAATGTTGTGAACGGTTGTAAATTTATTTTGACTTACACCTTTAGTTAATTTATTTTATTTTTTACACTTTACAGTTAATTTAGTTATTATATGGCAATCCATTATACTTTTGTTTGTCAGCAGCTAAGTAATTTCAGCCAATGGAGCGTTGAGGTTATAAAACGCAAAGACTGGGACGTCCCGAGCAATGCCATTAGCCACTGTAAACAATGTAGAATTAGAATTAACTTCACTGTGTTATGTACATTTCACAAATCGGTGTATGGAAACTCACTTCATATTTTCCATAACAGTTCCAATTCGCGTTTACATAGCGCTATTTCTTTCTAGGGATTAGAGTCGAATATCCTACTTTGGCGTCTGCATGTGTTGATGCATAATAATGATTATTGTACTCTAAGACAAGGCCCATCTCCACTGCCAGCTTCAACATCTTTTCCAGCTTTTTCTTGATGGCTGAGGGATTCCTGTTGATGACTTGCGAATATTCATAAAGTTCGTCAACTGTAACTGGCTGATTTATTTTCCTCAACACCTGCACAAGTTGGTTAACAACAAACATTTTGTCTCGATTTGCCATTATTGCGTTATTAAAATTTTGTTTTGATTTTAAAAGAAACAAACAATTGGAGCAATGTGAAACTAATTACTAAATTCTGTGCTTGGTCCGACCTGAGCTGTAATCGGAAACTGAAACAAAAAAAGCAAAGAGCATCTGATCTACAAAAAAAAAAAAAATGAATACACAAAAAGACGAAACTGAATGTTTTTCCAATATATTTTTGAAATTTTCTTTTTGGATTTATACAAGTCTGTCATATAAACATGTGGACAAAGACCAAAAAATAAAACAAATAAAAATCTGTCAAATTCGCAGAATTTATCGTGGCGACTCTGAGACGGAGCTCGCGTCAAAAAAATTTTTGCATAATTAGACACAATACTGCGTCCACATTTCGACCGGGAAATAGATTCACAAATTTTGTCTGTGGACGGACCGGTCTGGACGGTAGCGACGACGGCGACGTGTAATAAAAACTTCACGCAACGCTCCATCTAGCGATTAGCACATGGCGGAGGCTGGAGCTAAGCTCAAACACTGATCAGTAGACGACGATGGATAGGTAAAAGGGGGTGGGAAAGGGAAGAGGGAGAAAAACCACTCAAAACGCTTGATGGATTATTGGCAATTTCTTCGGCGCCAGATACCTTCGCTTCTTGCTTGCAAGCTTATCCGTATACGGATTTCGAATTTCGGGAATTTTGGTGACCAAAGTGTTAAATATGCAAATTTATCTATAAACTAATTAATGAAGTCTGCCCCGAAGTTGAATAAAGAAATTGCTTTCTTATACGGCTCTGGGGAATACCACATAAAAACTGAGCGACATTCAGCACGCCGTAAACAAGGCCAAATTCCAATTTAAGTGCTTAACACATGTACGCTCGCGTATGTGTAGATACACATATATATATGCATACGTAGATTAACATCACATGTAAAAGAGAGTTTCGATTATTTACGCATACTTATCATTGCCCATCCCTAATTGAAGCTGTCCCATCCCTATATTAATATGAATTTTTTGGTGAATCCATCCATCGTTCATCTGGACTCAACGCGCGTCCAATGGAAATTAATCAGTAATTAATTGGTCGAATATCGTTTAGTAAACACACTGATAGTCGTGGAAGGAGCAGGGGGAGGGGGCTCAAAACTTGCTACTGTATACATCGGACTGTTTTAATAAACAATTTATTACTAATTATGCGTCACGTCAAAACAAAAACCTAAACTTTATAAATATTTATCAAATTGTATTAACTCACATCTACGTGTTCCTTTCTTGTTCTTCTCATTGTATCTGGTGTTTGGTTGTTTTTTTTTTTTTTTGTTATTTTCTTTTAGTTACAATGCCACATTGACAGCCGCACGTAGTCCAAAAATAAGCAATAACATTAATAGGAATCAATAATAAATCAGCAATAAAACGGCTGTTATGAGTGGAATTTTTAGCATAGCCGTTGGTCGATTCCCCCTCATCTTCTAGCTAAGGCGAAATATTGTACTCGGTCATAATTAATAAATTCCAGCGTGCGCCGCAGAATGAATTCGCCGGGCCAAGGCAATGTCAAAATCAACGGCAAACACAACCAAACAAACAAGCACAACAAATTGACGTCACACGATCGCAGTTTCCGTTGATGTTGTTGCTGTTGTTATTGTTGTTGGGTTTCGTATCGGCTGTCGCGCAGTTGTTGCTTGTTGCAAGTGTGACATGCGTATCGGGGCTAGGAACGGGTTAAACGGGTATTCGGCTCCGCATCGAAGTGATCTGGCACAAGACACAAACAAACGAGAAGCATAAAATAACAATAACAAAAGCACAAATAATTCATCTCTTCTATAGCTAGA
>JABVZY010000001.1:13354603-13368611 GCA_020883555.1 Drosophila nannoptera | reverse complement strand
TTTAAAACTAAATAATTGTAAGATTTCCCTAATGCTAAGCGGGTAATGTACACATATTTTCCGAAATTCAAATCCAAATCGAAAACCGTAGACAATTGAAAATAAATGCTTATAATGGCTTCTTCGATCCGATCTGATCTGGTCTGAGTTTAACGGCGGCCAACAGCTGCTACCAGCCAATCAATGTATAAAGTTAAGATCTGATTTATGTAGCCCAAAAACAAAGACGAACAAAATATACTTGTATGCAGATCCAGCTGCGAAATATTCTGCTTTTAACTGCATGTCTTATGCGTGATCGTATTTGTACGAAAATTTTTATGTTTAAAATAAAAACTTAATTATTTGTGAATGCCAATGCTCATTGTCAATCAGTTTTATTTCTCTCCACGGGCTTTGCTGTGAGTGGGAGTGAGAGTCGTTTGCAATTGAGTGGAATAATTTGTATGTGGGCTCGCTCAGCTGCATTTGTCGTTATTTCTGTCCTCGTCTTTTGCATGGCATGCATTTGACTCTCTTTGCACTGTTTGCCACACGTTCTGGCAGCTGTGTGAGAGATAAATTGGGCTTTTGAGTGAGTACAGACATTGAAATATATATAGAGAGAGAGAAGAGAATTAAGAAAGATTTTGCATATAATAACAGACCAATAATGGGGAGCCATAGTACGTTCCGAGCTATGAAGACAGAGCTCAGATTACTGATTTGATTTGATTACTGAGACTTTTATCAAATCTATCGCTGGCACAGTCCTTTCACTCGAATCAGTGTTGCGGACGACATCTCTTTTTATTTTCTTTGTTATCTCTTACCTCTTCTTTCCTACTCTAATCAATATAAAACTATTAAATTCCCTTTACTGCTTGCTTTCTTTTTATTGTAAATGTCTTGGACATGAAGGGCATCAAAAGTAATTCAAATTCCGTTGAAGTTTTGATCCTTTTCTCAACAGTTTTCGTCCATTTTCCGCCTGGAAAGCTAGTTCCATGAGCTCTATCTCACTCTTCTTGGCGTCTCACACTAATCTATGACTTACAAGACCTCTCATTCTTAGTCATGTCTTCCATCTCAGTTCTCTTCCTTCTCTGTTGAATCTATGCTGATGTAATGTACTCTTTCTAGTATTCACATAAAATGTTTTGAGCGTAAAGTCACAAAAAAACGCAAGAAACGTAGTGTAAACGCTTTAGGAACTTCTAAATTTTAATAAATTGCAAGCAAGCACTCTTCATCTTAAGAAAAACCTGGTAAAAGCTAAGAATTTCGTTCAATTGTAACACGATTCGCCTTATCTCTGTCATCTTCCCTCCCGCTTACATCTATGCACGATTCTTCGTCTCTTCTTACATGCATCTGCCATCTTTATTCTCTTGCATCTCAGTTTAATCTATGCCGTGCTTATGTATTCTTTCTAATTTATTTTTGAAATTATAACAAAGAATTGGCATTAAAAATTATAAAAAAAATAGTGCAAATTTATTTGTTAACATTTAAATATTATCATTTATAAACATTTCCCACCTATTAAGTAAGGTAAGTTATTGCAATTGCCTAATTTTGAATTTGCAGCCAATATCTCTATCTCTATCTCCTTCCATCTCACATTAACTGATGCCGCAGCAATCCACTCTTTTCAATATGAGCCAACACTAACCAAAATAGCCTTAACGCTTCTTTGTTGAGTGAGTGAAATCGCTGAAGTGCAGTAGCGTGCCTTTTCGAAAAACCGTGCAATGTTGAAAAACAAAGAAATGTAAAATCGGAGCGATAATTGTTATAATAATGAATAATGATATATGTATCAAGAGGCTCACTCAGATGTTGGAATATGATTAAATGAATGCATGAGCAATCTCAGTTTCTATGCAAAAGCTACGCAGAGAACCAAATATGAGCAGCGTAATATTTGATTATTCTAGGTCCACACAAAGGCGCATACACATACAACATATGAGTGAGCATGCATGCATGCATACAAGGTACATTAGCACATGCATTACCCAGGCTTACTTTTGACCGTAGATTACAATGCAGCTGCAGCTGATAAGAATGTCGAGAGTGAATAAATTAATGCGTTTTCTATCTCGATCGCGTTATAAACATTTCTTTAATAATCAATTTCCTTTTGCGTTTGGTAATAATTTTTTCCAGAAAATGCAACTAAGACTAGTTATTTTTTGAATGCTGTGACGTTACAATTAAAAAATGAACACAAGAATTTTGCTATATACATATATAAATGTACATATATATATAGCTATGTGACTTATAAATCAAATTTGTACTAACTTAAATTAGTAGCTATGTTATATTTGGGTTGGGCGGGCACATAAACTAAATCACTTAGTTACTTAGCATTAAGTCACGCTTGAGAGAAATGAAGGACGCGATTGCCAGAATGCACGGCTCTATCCTTTTTTGAAGTCGAGCAAATCGGCTAAAGCTGCCGCCTTGCCACTGTCGTCCTTTTCCAGCTCGGCCCGAGTACAGCGCCCACAGCAGTCGGCCGAGGGTCGATTCTCGCATTCACCTAACGCTGGCGGCTTAAAGTTTGGCGTCCATGGTCCCAAGCTGCCAGTTGCATAGAAGTCCATGGGATATGCATTGGTGCGCGGCGAGGCATTATCTGGCGTCCACTCAATATCGCCCAGCACCACAGAGAGCTCATATGGATTCAGCAGGGGCTTCTCAAACGCCGAGCCCCAATCGATGGATAGACGTGGACACGCAATCTGTACGAAGGCATCGATATCGGCGAACAGTGCCAGTTTTTGTGGAAAGATCTCTGACAGCAGAATAGTCGTCACCTCAAAGCCCTTGGCGCGCAGACGCTTGTCCAGAAAGCGATGCACGCGAGCACTGCCCTGACGACCCAGTGTGCCCAAGATGATGCCAATGCGTCGCGCTTGCTTGGCTCGTTGCACAGCTGAATGCCGCAGGGACTGCATGGCTTTGTGGTCATAGTGCTCAATGGTGAACTTCTTCTCATACGGGTCGTACTTGTATGCCTGCAAGAAGTTGAGATTAATGTAGAGATTATATTAATCTCTTTCTTTTTTACCAACCTTTAAGAGCGGATTCGCAATCATGGCAGACTCCAGGTGAAAGCGGCCATCGCCCAGATATATAATCATTTGTGTGGTCTCCGGTAACTGTGGCGAAGTGCAGCCCAATATTTCACCTGGGCTCAGTGGCTTTGCTTGCGGCACCAGCACATCGTAGCCAGCTGCCTTTAGCTCTGTTGCGGCTGCCTGTAGTGTCGTCACAAACTGTATTGTGCTGACCAACGCGATCTGGCCCACCTCTGGCTTGAAGTTCAGTTTGACCGAGTCGAGAAAATGCAAAGGATCGATCTTGATATCCACGAATATGTAAAGCACTTTGATGCCGGTCGTCTGGTCGACAGGTATCAAGCAGCTGTGACCATAATGCACCAGCAGATCGGCGCCCAGTGCCTGGGCTGTGTAATCATCCACACAGCAGGCTCCGTAGGTGACATCACCCATGATGACGGTGTCGGCACTAGTGAAACGCTCGATAATATCACTAATGACCATTGAATACATTAGCAATCCTTCCGGCATCTGCAGGGCAACACGTTTCGCTTTTGTCTCGCGTATACGCCAAATAGTCTTGTGCAGCTCGAAGTTGTAGTTCGAGGGAAGCCGATCGATGGCCCGCTGCAATAGTGGATCATCGAGGAGCTCCTGTGGTATCCGATTGACGCGCGCCCTTGGCTTGAATACCTTCTTGGGCTTGGCCCGTATCACAACTACATCACTACTATTATTGTTGTTGCTGCTGCTGCTGACGCCGGGTTCAATAATGTCCAACATCTTGGTCAACGACTGTTCTAAGGATGAATAAAAACGCACGCTTAAGTCGCTATACGTAATGATAGGCAAACCCGATATACCAACATAAATGACAACAAACTTGACCTTGGCTTTAATGTCAACAAACGGTAAATAAATAGCTATTTAAGGTTTCCCATTCATATTAAGCTTTGCGTGTTTGTATATGTGTATGTGTGTGCTACAATTAGTTGTAAGCCTCCAAAAAAAAAAAAAAAAAAAAAAAAACGAAAGAAAGAGAACGATGGTCTACGTGACTGCGGGCAGGCAGGTTTGAATGTAAACATTTGGCTCCTGTTGCTGCGAAGAAATTTTGCTTCGCTGGTAGCCAGGGCCATTTTTATTAACGTTGCATTGGAGCAGAAAAAAAAGAACAATTATACTTTGGATGACTCAGGTCTCACCTTTACTTTAGAATTATTAATAATTTTCGTTGCAACTGTCGAACGCGCCAAGGTTTTCTGTGTGATTTCCTCGACGTTCACTTTGTTTTTATTTTGCACTCGCTGCTGTTGCTGTAGCTATAGTTGTTGCTGTTGTTACTTTGTTTTGTTTTTGTTTCTATTATTGTTGATTATTTAATAGACGCACGTGTGCACACTTGCACATTCACTCCGTTCAAAAGATTCTTTGCAAATAGCTGGTGTCTGCCAAACAGTTCAAATTTAAATGCGGCTGGGCACAGGGGTTGCAGCTGCACTAAAATTGGTCACTGAACTTTTGAAGCAGCTGTTGTTGCGCCATTGATAACTGTTTCTGAGTCACGTAGGCCACACAGAGCAACGTGCAACATGAATGCTGGTTATGCTACGCGCGCACTTCAAATACTTGATTCAATTAGGCACTTGGAGCTGCACCCGTCCAACGATAATAACTGCGCCTAATCAATGACGGTAGAGCACTGATCTCTTTACATTCGAACTAAATTTTAAAACGAAAATAAATATCTTAATTCTCGACGTTCGTATCGATGACTGAACAAAATGTAGTTTAATCAAAAAATGTATGCTGTTAACTGCTTATTGACCGACCGCCACAATTTATCGACTACTAACAGTGTTGATCAATGCTTACTGTTTAAATCAAACCAGTAGAAAAATACGTTGACTGTATATGTTTGTATTACTTTAGTAACTGAACGGGATAACAGTAAGTAACAAGTGATATTTTAGACTTTTGCGCTTTCTGCTTCTGAGACATCAACCTCCTCCACATCCTCTGCAATAACAGGCAAATATAAGTTATCATGTAGATAATATACTTCAATTTAATCGTTCACCTACGCTTGCCTCCGGGCAGTCGACGCAGCCGCTCCTGTTCCACAGCGGCGAAGTATTCGCTGGCCGCTTGCTCGCAGGCACTGGCAAATGGCGCCATATTTATTTTGCCATTTAGCATGGTTAGATCGGCCTGCTCCTGCCCATGATTGGCCTTAATCTTGAGCTTGCTTTCCCTTGACTTGGCTTCCAAGATTTTCTCGCGTCGATTTTCACGCTCAAACATCTGGAAATTGCGAAAAATTACTAATACCATTACCATTGCGATGTGGAGTTCCTGTCACTCACCGCAGTTAGCAATGGCTTGTCGTTCTTGGAGGACATTATCATATTGTCGGAGACTTCGATTAGAAATGTGGCGCCTAGTTTGCTGCCACAGCTGACAAATTTACCGTTTTCGTTAGTGCGCACGCAATAGAGTGGCTCATCACAGACTTTGACCGTTAGAACTGGTTCGTTCTGCTGCTGCAAGAGATCCCAGGTGTCCAACACGCCATCCATTCGAGTGATAAAGAACTGCGACACTCTAATACAAAGATTCGTATCAATTGTAAAAATTTTGATTATTCTTGTGAGCTCTCACTTGGTGTAACTCCAAGCACCGTCTGTCAGCATGGATGCACTACTCTTGGTCCAAATGATTGAGCTCTCACGACAATCCTCTGACCAGATACGGGCACACCAATCGCCAACTGTAAGGAAGTTCTTCACAAACGCCGGATTCCGTGTGATGGCATAAACAGGACCCAAGTGGCACATCATCTGCAGGCGGAGTAAGCATTTGGTACATGTAGATCTGGATGTAATGAAACTCACCCGTATTTGTATCTTCTCGGTGGGTGTTTTTCCCTTACGATTGCAGGAGAAGAGCATACCCATCTCGGTGCCCGCCATGAATCTAGTGGGTATGGTTGTCTCATACTCCAACACCGAAATGCCGTAGGAGCGTGACAAATCCTGCTCGTCGCCTTTGACTGGATCCATAAGTAGTCGATCGAGTGGCTCGCTGAGTTTACGTGTATCCCACCAGAGCACCTGGCCATCAGAGCCGCCGGAGAAGAACTCTGTACCGCTCTTCGAGTTGTTCCAGAGCACCGAGTTGACCGGATCACGATGGCACACTTCACGTTCGCTAATCATCACCGGATGCTTGCCATGCCGAGTATCCCAGGCGGTTACTTGGCCGTTGTACATACCACTTACCAAGCTGGTTGGATCCTTTTGATTATACTCGAGGCACACACACGGCACCTTCGGTTCGAGCGTTAGAAACGGTTCGTTCGGATTCTCCACCTCCCAGATGTACGAATTACAGCGTTGCCCAGTCTTGTCCCCCTGGAACTTCATGTCACAGTGACTGACGGCCATTTTGATGCCACCGTCCGGTGACCAGGACAGGTGCTTGACGGGAACCTTTATCGGATTGGGATCACGATAGACATTGACTGTACGGGATTTACATGGCTCTGGCAACGGAGCAGGATCCATATTCTCAAAGTAATTCTCATAGATATTGACAGCATTATTCTGGAATATATAATGCTCCATGGGTTTGGTCAGGTTCATCACTTGCGTTATGTAATTCTCATCCTTTTCGATTTTACGCTTGTAGCGCACCGTCTGCTCCGGGTCCTGCATATTGATGTCCTTCGGCCAACCGCCCTCATTGTGTGTAATACCTGTGCTCTTGTACGTGGCACGCTCCGTGTTAGCCACGCTCAGCGATGTCTGGCCAGCATATTGGGTGGAACGGTCCACCGGGTTCTTTAGTATATAACTCTTCACCAATTCGGGATTGGAATTCTCGCTGAAGACCACCTCATCTTTGTCCTCGAATTGCACACGCGTGCCAAATGTGCGACGTTCCTTCTTAAAGATGTACTCCATTCCGATATATAATACAAATAAATACATAGGATGTCTCCCCCAATGCAATTCCGCCTAGAGACTAACGAGTTATGGCATGCAGCTGCGAAATAGAGCATTCTGTTGGGCTCCTAGGTAACCCCCGTGAAGCGTTTTATCAATAGTTACGAGAGAGTCGGTTGTGGTCAGGTAGACGGCCGAATACCCTCGTGGCCCGTATTCTGGAAATACTCCCTTCCATTTGACAGCATTGAAAGAGCTTTGGATTGGGGGAGTGGGGGTTGTAAATTTTATTTTATTGCATACAAAATATCACGTATATTTTGAATATACTCAGATAAATTATCTAAACATTATCTAAACTAAGCATTTCGCTAGGCTTGTAAAATTGATCTAATAAATTTGACTATAGGGTGGGGAATCTATTTACAATGGAGCTGGGGAATTAAACTAAAATTGACTAATTGTTGTCTAATTTGCTGACACAACAAGCCATCGCATCGGCCATGGGTCCAGGTTGTTGCTGCTTCCCTTGTCGACGGCGACACCAGTTCCCATCCAGCCAAGCTTCCTTTTATACTCTCCAGTTTCGTGACATTTTGCCAAATCGATTTTGAGTCCTTGCTTCGTAAGGGCCTCTTCGGGTCGGCGCACGATGTGGGTCGTCGGAGTGGTATGCTTGGAGTGCAGGTCGAAGCTGAGACGGAGCGATCTTTTATAGCTCCGCAGGTAGCAGAAACTTCAATATATATCTCTCGCATAATCCTGATGACTTTGACCTTATGGAAATTTTTTACAACCCAAAAATGTTCGCGATAAGAGCGAAATGGATTTGCCTGCTCGTTATGAGCGGCGTCGACGCCGGCCACATAAGGTAAACATTTGGCGGACTGGATTTTCCGACGAAAATTGCGAGATAAAATTCTTGAAAATTCAAAATCCTTTTAGTCAACTAATGAACAGCAACATATGCTTGTGTGAGTATGTAAAAGAAGTTGCTTTTATTTATAGTTGGATGGAATTATATTCTAATCAGTCGATCTGTTTATTGCCCTCAGTTTTCGGATGATATCAATACTTGCTGTATAAGTCACGACCGCCTTTTTCACTGGCGATCGGAGTCCAGCTCTTCTCATCTGTAAATTATTGTATTTCATAATTAAAAGAACATTTTGCTGCTGGATAAGTTTACCTTTTTCAGTGGTATGTGTTTTAGATGGGAGCTCCGCAGCGTTGCTCTGAGACTTTCGATTTCATCAATCAGCTTCTTGCGCTCATCTTTCAGGAAGAAAACCTCCCGTCTGAGGCTGCTTCTGTTTTGTAAAATAATGAGTTTTAAAAAGTAAAAATAAAGTTCTGAATGTCGTACACTTCGCTTTCCAAATGTTTAGCGTAGTTGTCGCCCTCCAGCTCGATGAGGTCCATGTTCTCTTCGATGTTGTCCTGCGGATTAACTGGATCAATTGTCTGTATTTCAATGCGCCCAATGTGTGGCGTCTCCTCAGATATCTCTGGATTTGTGTTATCTTCTGCAGTACTAATACATTCAATTAGTTTATAGCTTTGATGCTGCCTATCATTGCCTTCAGATGGATTCTCCACTTCACTGAAGTCCAAAAAAGTCTCATTTTCTGTATTCGTCTCAAAGGCGTCCAGTTCGTGGCGCTTTGGAGTGTAGTCCGGCGTCGGCTGCACTGTGAAGAGTTCTTTGACTTTGGTGCGCCTATTGATGCCATTATTTTGTATGAGCTTATCCTGAGGCCGATGAATGCTGGGACACGAGCCTGGCTTCAATTTCGTTGGATTCTTGCGGGTGAACCCTTTTGGTATTACAACAGCTAATTAATTAGTCTAAGAAAAAAATTTTACTTTATATACAATATATTTACCGAGCTCATATTGCATATTACGTTCAAAGTCATCAGAAGTAAAGTGTTCATTGCAGATGCATGCTTAAAAACAATACATACAAAAATGATTGTTTACTTCATTATAAACTAACTCACCTGTAGCTGTGTTTAATGTGTCGCGCTCACAAAACTCTATCCATTTCTTTAACAATTCTTTGTCTTTGGGGAAGTGAAAGTAGCGCCAGTTCTTTTTATTGCCATTTCGATTGTTGTTGCCACAATGCCTTACAGCACAACGCATTATAAACTGATTAAATGTAGTAAATGAGCATATTGAAGAAAAATAAACAAATGAGCGCGAAATCAGCTGGGCCCCAGGGCTGGTGGGGCAAACAATCGATAAGTCCGTTAGCGATAAGAATCCACAACGAATGATAACTACCATAGTAAAGAGATATTTGTAACATTTGAAGCTAACACAATGTTGAAAAGCAGCAACTTAGATAGGTAATCTATTAGCTGTAGATAATATTAGTGATAAATTCATTTCTGCTATTACTTAGTGTAATAGGTGAGCTCGCAGCGGATCGCACAGCACTCGGCGCCGTCGCAGCTCCCGAGAGCTCTGTGAGCAACAACAATGCGCAAACGACAACAGACGACCACGCAGCCAAGTGCAGCGCCGCAGCCGTGCAGCTGTCCTTTGGAGTACTTCAGATAGCCGAGCCCCCATTGGTGCGCGTGCGTGGTCAGCTCAAGGAATTGATGTAAGTCCAATATCCAATACCTCGAATTATCACCTCATGTTCGTGATTTGCAGCGGAAAACAAAACAAATTCTACATCGATGTATCCAAAGAGAAATGTAAGCTGGATTGCAGCGAGATAACAAAGTTAATGGAAATGGTAAGTACGTCGTAAAGGAAGTCAAACGCCAAGATAAGTGGAACACTCGCAATGGCTCTATCGGTAATAAACGATGTCTGGCAATTTAAATTGGCGGCGGAATCATAATTCTTATCATAATTACATTGTTTGCCTAATATGGCTTTCATGTGATCGGACGTTCGCTTCAAATGTGCATAAATAAAACAGATTACGTTTGCTCTGTCTGCACTTAGATGAACGAGGTGAGGCGCTACAAAGAAAGGCTGATCAAAATCAAAAAGGATATGCAGAGCATTTATCAACGTTCCAAAGTCTTAAAGGTGAGAGCAATGCAATGCGATGCAACTACAATAATCCAAAACAAAAAAATCAATGTTTCTTTATTGTTGCATAAAACCCCAGAAAACAAATAAGAAAAGAAAATAGAAATGAATAACAATAATCAACAGTGTGTCTACAAAAGTTAGTGCACATGCAATAATAGCTTAAAAGTAACTAAGTATCTGGCTTTCGTTCAATTACAGAAACGGGCCGCAAACGTGGCCGCCTGCAAGCAGCGGGATTACCAGCGGAAGCTCGACAAGCAACAGCAGGAGGAGTCGCTCATCGGCGGCCAGTAAACACCATCAGATATACATATCTGATAAGTAATTGTATATAAGATAAGATTTAGCATTACCCAGAGGAATGGGTATTGCGTTGGCTGACAAGACTCGTAAACTAAGAGCTAAATAAATGTAACATTTAAATTTTATAATGTTTAAACAAATATTTAGCTAATTGTATACTGTGTGGATATACATATGTAATTTTGTGCTAACAATTTCGTACAATTCGTCAAGTGAAGTCACATGCAACAAGTATCAAAATCAATTAACAATTAATTCCTTTGGAAATAGAACATTTAAACATTCACAGCGCGAAAGAGACAGAGACAATTACGGATATAAAACGTGTAACGTTATGCGGGAACATATCATGATTTAACAATTATAGATATATTTATATCACAAATGGAAATACAATACGATTCTCATAGATCTCATGATATGCAGCGCATAAAAGTGGCAAAACATGCACATACTACAAGTGTGTGTGTGTGGGTGTGTGTGTGTTTGGAATTGGTTGCTAGCATTACTAAATTAGAGTAAAACTAATTATAATCACTAAATTTAAATACAATTGAGATTGAATCTTAACATTCAACATGCAATCGGCCGAAGAAATCGTTCAACTGAGCAGCAGCAGTTCCTTGTGTGAGGGAGAGAGAGAGAGAGAGAGAGAGAGAGAGAGAGAGAGAGATTGTGTGTGTGATTGTGTGTAGATTCACTTGATTCTCGGAGATTGGGATTACGCCGGATCACAGCTACAGCCGGGCACCTTAGCTAACGCCCGTGTACTCCTGCTCATTCAGCATGTGCATTGCATCTGTCGGTGCGAAATATTTGACAGTGCCTAAAAGTATTTGGAAACAATAATTAGTAACGGTTCACAGCTCTTGAGTGTGCGTGTGTGTTGAGTGTAAAAATACTTGAACACTTAAGCGGAAAATGATTTAATGTGTTAAAATAAATGTGTTTTAATTTGTTTTCTTTTTCTTCTTTTTTTTAACTAATTTTATTTTGGATTTTCCCTTTTTTTGTACAATTTTGTCAGTGGATAAAAGTTGATGAGAAAAGCTGCACGAACTATCTATATGGTATATATATCATATATCTCAGATCGAACGCAGGAAATTCGTTTTCTTGTTGACATTTCTTATATATATTTATATGCATATTAAAAAAAAGGGCGAATCCCAACTGAGAAAGACTTTCCTTTAGTTTTCCCACTATTTGAAAAAGTTTCTCTCGAAAAGTCAAAGTTTTAATATCATTTCCGAGCTCTAACTATCGCTAATCATTATCATTATCTTTATCGCAGTCGCTCTATGCGTATCCTGATAGTTTCGTAATATCTGTATGATCGGCTCCAAAAATAAATTCATCAAATTAATATACTTTTTCTTGTTTTTCTTTTTTTTAAATTTCCTCAAAATTCGTTCTATTACGGCAGCCAGCCGCGACAATCGACCTCAGCTCAAGTCGACATCGCTGAACCCGGCGAGGTTCTTGGCGCTCTGCGGGAATCCGTTAATAGCGGAACCGGATTCAGATTCGGGTCCCGGAACGGAGGCAGCTGATCTTTTGGCGGGGCACCTAGCCTTACCGTTTTCAGCGGGACCATTGCGCTCCAGATACATTTGGACACAGACATGGATAACGAAGACAATGAAGGCGCCAATACCGAAGATCTCGAAGGTGGTGCGCGCACTGACCGCTTCAAAGAGCTGTCCGCCAATTTGGCTGCCTATGGAGACGCCAATACCCTCGAAAATGGCTCCCACCAGACTCTGTAATGGACCCAAGCATATCACAATAGACTCGCCACATATGGATTCCAATAAGAAAGAAATTTTACCTGCATGGTGGCCTCGGTGCCCGGCGGGGCAACAATGCTGGCATACGAGGCCATTGTCGCATAGAAAAGGCCAAAGGTGACACCACTTAGCATCTCAATGGGCAGTATATACCAAGGATTCTGAAGCATCGAATAGAGTATGAAACGCACACCGAAACTGAAGAGCACCAGGCTCATCGCATTCACATGTCCAATCCGCTTCAGTATCCAGCCGGACATAAAGAAGAATGGCAGTTCGCCGCCGAAACACTGAATGCTCATCATCAAACCTTCCAGCGTTTTGATGTAGTCGCTGCCATTGTCATATGACTGGGCCAATTCCTCCACATAGATTAAGAGGAAGTTCCAAATCAGAGCCGTGCACAGGCCAATGGCCACACACCACATGAAGAAGATGTTGCAGCGCACCGACAGAAACATCTGACCCACATCTTTCAGGATGTTCGGCGACATGTGGGTCTGAGTGTGCTGAAATCCAGAGAAAGACAGAAATGAATTGAGTGAATCAGCTTGAGACTCATCAGCGGCAAATACCTTGAGCTTGCTGGAGGCGAGCATATCGAAGCCCAATATGATGAGTGTCATCCAGAAGACAATCGTATAGTTCTTATCGGTGCTGCCCTTTTCCGACATGGTGTCCACCAGTAGGCCGGCCAGCAGGGCGAAGATGCCCCAGCCTAGGGAACCGCACAGCCGCTGCTTGCCATACAGATGATGCCGTTCGCCGAGCAAGCCAAAGCAGATGGCATCACCGATGCTCACCACCACCGCCATGCCCACCCAGCTGATGATCAGCATGCCAAAGAAGAACCAAAACTCTGGCAGCTCTATGGTGCTGCTCATATCGGGCAACATCTCCTTCAGGTACTCATCATGGCAGTCCATCTGGCATTTGGATCGAAAGATGTTCTTGTCCTTGGGGCAATATAGGGTTACGTTCTGGCCGTCTATGGTTCCGCGATCGTGAGGCAACACAAAATTAAGGCATTTCGTATTGCCTTGTCCCAGCTCCTCGATCATGGAATGCATGTTAATGTATGTGGTAAAATCGATTGTCATCTTTGTTCTGTTCTCCACACAGTTGCTCCTCTGATTCTTCAGCCAATCCTCGCACACAATATCCCATCGAGTGGCCGTCATTTGGCAGTTCATGCTGCAGGTCAATGTACGATTGCCATAGTAGGACTCCAGCTTTGTTGCCGCATCCTTGGGATAGTTGGAACAGTAGCGTATTGTCGATATGCCGGCATGGCAATGGAACTCAGGCTTGCTAACCGTCGGCACGTACATGATGGCAAAGAAGGCGACTGCGGTCAGCAGTTGGCCGGCCAGGAACAGGAAGCGATGGCGATGATAGCTATGGCGAGACAAGTTTAACACTACAGCTCTCTCTCCCGCTCTCTCGTACTTACCGATCTGCTATATAACCGAAAATTGACTTGGCCAGCAATCCGACAACGGGCAAGATCATATACATGGTGCCCACGACGACGGAGGAGTAGCCCAGCTGCAGGGCCAGTGGCTGCATGAAGGGTACAACGGGTGCGGTGCCTGAAAATAAATGTAGCCCGGTCAAAGAAAGTGAAATATATGTAAATTAGGAGAGAGAGCCACACAACTAGAAAGCAATGCATTCGGGACCCAGCATAGCCCTTTGCGCAGGTGTTCGATATTACAGGGTATCAGCGAACAGAGCGACAACGATTAGCGACAATTGTCTAAATGTGGGTGTTTATAGCTGATAAGCAGGAATGTCTACAACGGCGACAAAAACAATAACTGTCCACAATGGGCATCATATATCATCACGTACA
>JABVZY010000001.1:13267777-13298469 GCA_020883555.1 Drosophila nannoptera | reverse complement strand
CATAGATGCAGACGGAATGCACGAATGACAACAGCACAGAAATTGCATTCAACACGTTATAAAGCTTTCTTTGTGACCAAACCGAAACAACAGAAACATCATTAACAACAACAGCAACAACAACAGCAGCTGCAGAAACAACAAAGTGCAACGCACAATGGCCCAGGCTAAACCGCAATTGCATATTTACAAATTCACCAAAACAAAAAACAAAAACAAAAAGTAAAAAACCCAAAAACAGAATAAGCGAAAAAAAAAAATAGTGAAAAACACATATTAACAGAAAAAAGTGCAGCTGTAACTTTCGCTTTCCGCAAGTCGTAAGTTTTTGTTTTTTGTTTTTGGCGGCTTCAGCGGATTCGAGGTTTTGTCCTATTAGAGTTGGGCCAGCCAAATTGATTTGCCATATTCGCTTTGCACTCACAATTGCCATTAATTTTGCTTATCCGCTCGTTTTGGCTGTGGTGCCGCTGCGACTGCTGCTACGGTTTGTGCAAGTGTTGGGACTTTGTTGCACTCGCGCTTCTTATTATCAAAATAAAGGCAACAGCGCGAACTATGGATGCGACAAGAGCGGGAGCGAATGCGTCCAAACTTGGCGGCGATACGGAAACAACTGAACGAATCGCAGCGAAGTCGTGAACGTTCACGTTCGCGAACGGTTATTTAGCTGTACATGACCACACACATATATGAATCTCTGTTTGTGTGTGTGCGATGCTTGTGTGTGCTTGTGTGTGTGTGTCGCATTTGGGCTTCACGAGTGTGCGTGAGAAGGGGGCTTAGCTCGCTGTTTGTTTACTTTGTTTAGAATCCACCAATTTATTTAAATTTGCCGGTTTCTGGTCGCCATGCATCAAATTAAGTCTTATCAACGATCAGTGATTACCTCAATGCACAATCTTTATCAATTTTTTCTTATTGTAATATTTATCAATTGAGTTGCGCGTCAATTCCGTTACACTGATTTCACATTGCGCAAACATAAAACAAACAAAAAAAAATTCAAAATTCGCGCTTATAATTTCGATAACAGCCTCAATCGAGCCGCTTAAGCCTAAAGAAGCCATGACGTCGCTATCGTCAATCGATATACATTTGTACATCAAACGTGCCATTGTGAACTACGGCTTAAGCCGTTAGATTACCAAATAGCTGAAGCCATTTTCAATTTGGCTGCTTTGTGCAAATCATAGCCGACAATAACATAATATACCCGAAATCAAAAAACTTTCTCTGCGCTCAATTTCATTCAGTTCAGTTAAGCTTCAGTTCTGAAGAGACTTTACGGCAAGTCGTCGCATAACTTTATTAGTTTACTTCGCATTTTGGCGAATCGGCTGTTCGTCCAAACCACCAAGTGGAAACATATGTATGTAGCTAAATAATGTACCTAAATACTACATAATACGTATATACAAAATAATATCTAAAATATAATTCCCTTTCGATTCAGACGTCTGCGCGGCCGCATTTCTTGACTAGGGCTTGAATGTGGGAAGGAACTGCAACTATAATGCATAGCCTATATAAAGCTACTACGATATTTGGCAGCATTGCGCCCTTCTAGCACTTTCCTGGCCCTCACAATGCGTCTGCAAATATATATAAATGAGAGATGGATGAGTAACGGGTTCCAAGGTTAAGATTGCAAAAAAAGTTATTTGGGTGTATAGAGACGATACAAAAAAAAAAAAAAAAAAACGATACTGTAAATTGTGATTTATCGGCATAATAAAAATGATCAACTGACTTTATTTTCAAATTTCACTAAGCAAAGCACAAACTATAATAAAACAAGTTAATTCAACTAAATTCAGCTGCAAAGCTACAGGTGATTGGTCTGTTTTTGTTGCTGTATGAAAAAGAGGAAAAGAATAAGAAAAGAACAAAAAGAATTGAATAAGCAAAAACAATAGTAATGGAAAATTCGATTAGAGCTAAATGTTAGCTTACGAGCTACTTGTTAATATTCTGGAGACTTCTAATAGGAAATGTTTTTTGGAAAGATAGACGCTGCGCTGCGAATATTGAATACTAACTGTTTTTGTGCGAGTCGTGTTTAAACCGGTTCTGAATATGATTTCGAATAACTGAAATTTGAATATAATTTGCAGTTTTTTTGATTTCTTGTTTTTTGTTTTTGTTTTTTGTTTTAATAGATTAAATAGCTTTATTGGTAGTTATTAAATAATCAATCAATATGCATTGCTTTTAGAATTAAACGGAAAATACAAAACATAATTTCTGTTTTTATTAAAGTAAACGACTCTCAGTGAAAACATTCATGACAAAGTCATATGCCGATATTCCTTGGCCTATTGCTGGATTTTACAAGGTGGTGCGGAGCACAAGAATGCTTTATATACATTTATATATACAATATATATATTTATATATATAATGTATGTTATTGATTGTTTCTATAACGGGTTTTAATGCGCCTACCGATACAATTTGGCTAAAACAACTTAATCACGGCTAAGTCGTTTGGTTGCTTGCTGCGATAGTGTTTTCTTAAAAAAAAAAAAATGAATTTTCCCAATTTAGTTTAACTTTTTGTTCTTTATCGTTAAGTGTTGATTGCTGCTGCGGTTGTTGTTGTTACGTCTGCTGCTGATGTTGTTGTAGTTGCAGTGGCTTTTGTATTTGCTTGTTGTTGCGCAAATGGAATGCACTAATCGGGGCGAGGCGCTAAATGTGCTAAAAGTGCTTAACGGAATTTTTATTTTACCCATTTGCTGATAATGTCCTGCAAGAGTAGAGAAGAACAAACAAAGTATAAGGAAGTTGATTAACGATAAGACTTATCGAGAGAAGCAATTGCCCCGCCGCGCTCACCTTAACATCGTTCATCTCCTCATCCGACGACGAGTGCGACAGTCCGCTGTACGTCTTGAATGTGACATTCTTCATGAACGATTTAAGCAGACTGGCGCTAAGCTGTCCAAATTTGTAGGGCACTACGGGATCGTAATCGCCATGTGCCTGGAATATGGGCACATCATCGCTGCTCCGCTTCGCGTCGGGGAACTGCTTGTGAAGCGGCAACCAGCAGGATAAGGCCAGCACACCAGCCAACGGCTGCTCATAGGTCAGTGCAGAGTAGAGAGCTAATGCGCCTCCTTGGGAGAAACCGCCGAGCACAATGCGATTAGCCGGAATGCCACTGCTCACCTCCTTTTGTATCATGTTGTGTATGTCGTCGCGTGCAGCACGTATGCCAGGCTCATCTTCGGGTCCGCCGATGTCCAGCGTCTTCAGATCGAACCACGAAGGCATGCGAAAGCCGGCGTTTAGTGACACGGGCTGTGTCGGTGCAGTCGGACAGATGACCTTCATGAATGGCGGACGTATAGCAGCAAGAGCACTACTCCAGCCGTGTCTGCAAGCCAATTAACGAAAGCAATTCAATTAAATATGCCCAGTCACAAAGTTTAGATAGCTTTACATACCCAGTGTCACCTAAGCCGTGCATAAATATTAGCTAGACATGTAAGAAACTGTAAATTGAGGAAATGTCTGCATTGATGCCCTATTGCACTTACCGTGGCCGTCTGCTTGGCCGTGGCCTCAACAATGACCGGGGCTGCCATCTCGACTGTTTAGCCTCTTTCGTTATTTACTAGGGGTATGCCAGGTACACAGCTTTCTGGAAGCAACAACAATGAGTGATTGTTTATTTCGAAGGGTATTCAATTTGAAATGCGTATTAGTTATGTCATTTCAGAAAAACGAAAGTCAAAGCAAAATTAGTAATATTGATTTTACGATGAGAAATGTTTGACGTAGCACCGGTTGGATACTCAATGTGAAAAGGGCACAACTTATAACAACAAATTTTCAATTGACATAGCCCGTTCTTTCACTGCGATGCAATTACCAAAATTTGCAATTATCCTATTTGGCTTATATTATTTACTAGACCGCACCACAAACTGTTTTCAGCTGAGCTATACAGACTTATACGTGGGCATAAGCGTTTGTGTGTGTGTTCAGGCCTGTAGGTGCATGCGGTCTGACTACTAACATTAGAAAATATCGATATAAGAACAATTGCTTGAAGCCCTGGCGCTTAGTATGTAATTCATATCGATTGATGCACCCAAATATTATCGACTTCCCCAAGTTCCTTTGAAATTTGAATAGTAGTGAGGTTGGATAAAGTAGAAAATGTAGTAGTTTTTTTTAAATATATATTCTTATTTTCTTAATATTTGTTTAAGCCTAGGTTGAAATCAATGGTGGAAACGGTTTTTGCTTAGAAACAACCAATTTGTTGTGGGCGTGAGATATGTAGCCTTTTATCTTCCCTTCGAAAATCAAATTTGCTATGATGCAATGCGTTTCATCCAAGGACACATCCGTCACTCCCACAAACTGCAGGGCCGACATAAAATCTCCCATATCCAATTGATGTGTTTGCCTAATGGAAAAAACTTTCTTAAACAGGTTGCGATACACAATAAACTTCAGTTTCTCGACAAGCAAGTAAATGCCACTCCGTATGAGCACTAATTCCTGTTCGTTCACGATTTCATCGAACTTTTTAACATTGCCGGTCTTTAAGGCGAGCGCCAGATCATGAAAAAGTAACAAGTCGTAACGTTCTAACAGGGACTTTTGTGGCAAGTATCCAAGCAACATTTTCACCGGTACCAAATAGATAAGAATCAATCGTTTGTTTTTTGAAAACTGTTCTGGGCAGTGGGTGAATGCGTACGACAGATCCTCCACAGCCATTCGATAGTTTGAGTCGAACATCGCGCGACGTCCCACGAAGTATTTGTAGGTGATTTGTTCCGGCAGAGGAAAACTATCCTTAAATGCACAGTTGTCGATGGCGCGAATTAGCGGCTTGCACAGATGTAGCTTGTTTATTCGAAAGTATATTTTGAAGAGCTGATTCACCAGATTCATCATGCCTAGCCGTTTCGTCTCCTCTTCCGAGGCGCGGCCGTCAGCGGCGCACACACGAAAACACGCCATCATACAGTCGGCGGCCTTTTCCAGTATGTGACCGGGTGTGAACCCACGACAGTGCTTCTCGCATGACTGTGCCAAGTATCGTAAATCAAGACACACGCGGTACATGACTGGAAGGCACCAGTTTTCATCTTTTAGTTGCTGTAAGAGCTTTACTACGGCTGAGCAACTGATGGCTTGTTGGTTGTAAGCGTCCATATAGTTGGGCGGTACGTGAGCCAAGTAATAGAGGACTTTCAGATGCGCACTAACTACCTCATCCAATGGCGGCTTAAGCATACGCTCCACCAACTTTTCGGGTTGGGCTATGTACAGGTTGTGATTATGGATGTGCACGTCTCGCAGAGATAAGTACGTTCCCAAGCTGTCACCGTCATAATCCTCAACAGCACGTAGAATTCCGGATAGATAATTAATAACAGTACCAAACATATTTCAAGTCTTGGAAATTATTAAAATGTGATTTATTGATATTTTGTAGATGGACGGCAAACAAAAAGGGGATGCGCGATAGCCGGAGATAAGAATATCGATATCGTTCACTAAGTGTGTCCACAAAAAATTCTCCCATAGTTAAACTATGTTTGCAAGTCAGTGTATACACACATTTGAATGTGGCAATCATATTGAAAAAATGTGCACATACGTGCAATATTCCACATTTACTTAAACATAACTGAATTTTAAAAATTAAACATTTTTGTATTTCTAGGCCGCTCTGAAGGCCAATCTAATAATAAGTGCTGTACTTGCCAAAAAGTTTCTAAATTGGAACACTGTAGACATTTTGTACATGTATTTGTATATTTTCAAAGCTGTCACAGTTTATTCGTTTTGTGAAAAAATTAAAAGAACTTCCCAATTTCGTTTACTTTCGGTAAGTAGTAAACGGTAAATGACCATTTCATAATCGCCAATTGCTTAAACACAAATGGAGACACCCAGCACCTCATTGCACAATGGCAAAAGGATGCCAATCGTCGGCTTAGGCACATGGCGCGTAAGTATTTTCGTCAAGACAGCGGAACAGATATTCAATAATAGCAAAAAGCAGACAGATTCAGAAAACCATCAAAATTGGTGTTTGTATTTTTGTTTTCTTTTTCTGTGGCTCTCAATGTCAATGTCAACAACGAAAGAGAGTGTGAGCTTTTGAAGCTGTTAAGACATTGCATGTACAAACATTGCGCTGAGATTTTTCATTTACCTATTTTCCTCGTTTCCTTTCAGAGTCCACCCGAAGTCGTCTCAAAAGCCGTCAAGGATGCAATTGATATTGGTTATCGTCACTTTGATTGCGCCCACGTTTACGGAAATGAGGCACAAATTGGCGCTGCAATTGCCGAAAAGCTGAAGGAAGGCGTTGTAACACGGTGAATGCTCAAAACAATATTGTTGGGGGAATTGTCCAGCACATATTTATTTCAAACTAACACACCTTAATCTATGGCATCCCCTACAGTGACCAACTCTTCATAACCAGCAAACTTTGGAATACCTACCATAGGCCAGATTTAGTGCGTCCGGCTTGTGAGACGAGTCTCCGTAATTTGCGTGTCGACTATCTGGATCTGTATCTAATGCACTGGCCAATGGCTTACAAGTCTGGCGACGCTCTTTATCCGACCTGCCCACAAACTGGCAAAGCGGTTTTTGAAAACATTGATTTCGTGGATACTTGGAAGGCCATGGAGAACTTGGTCGAATGCGGTCTGTGTCGTGCCATCGGAGTTTGCAACTTTAATGAACAGCAACTCAATCGCCTTCTGAGCGTTGCCAAATTGAAGCCAACTGTGTTACAGATTGAAAGTCATCCATATCTGCGACAACGATCCTTGACTACACTCTGCCAGGACAATGCCATTACTGTGACAGGATACAGCTCGCTAGGGTCAGCGCATACACCATACGAGAAGCCGGGGGCTTATCCACTGCTTCACCATCCCGTTATTATGCGAATCGCTGCTAAATATGGCCGTTCGCCTGCACAGGTGCTTCTTCGCTATCAGACGCAGATGGGTATGACAGTAATACCGCGCTCAATCTGTAAGCATCATATGTACGAGAACTTCAGGGAAATCTGGAATTTCGGATTGGACTGTAATGAACTCGAGGATATCGAAAATCTCGATTGTAACGGACGTTTCCTGACAATGAAGGCGGCTTACGGACACCCCCATCATCCATTCGATGCGGATGAATCTTCCCTTTGAAAATCAAATTTGCTATAATGCAATGCGTTTCATTCAAGGACACATCCGTCACTCCCACAAACTGCAGGGCCCACATAAAATATCCCATATCCAATTGATGTGTTTGTTAAACAGGTTGCGATACACAATAAACTTCAGTTTCTCGATAAGCAAGTAAATACCACTCCGTATGAGCACTAATTCCTGTTCGTTCACGATTTCATCGAACTTTTTAACATTGCCGGTCTTTAAGGCGAGCGCCAGATCATGAAAAAGTAACAAGTCGTAACGTTCTAACAGGGACTTTTGTGGCAAGTATCCAAGCAACATTTTCACCGGTACCAAATAGATAAGAATCAATCGTTTGTTTTTTGAAAACTGTTCTGGGCAGTGGGTGAATGCGTACGACAGATCCTCCACAGCCATTCGATAGTTTGAGTCGAACATCGCGCGACGTCCCACGAAGTATTTGTAGGTGATTTGTTCCGGCAGAGGAAAACTATCCTTAAATGCACAGTTGTCGATGGCGCGAATTAGCGGCTTGCACAGATGTAGCTTGTTTATTCGAAAGTATATTTTGAAGAGCTGATTCACCAGATTCATCATGCCTAGCCGTTTCGTCTCCTCTTCCGAGGCGCGGCCGTCAGCGGCGCACACACGAAAACACGCCATCATACAGTCGGCGGCCTTTTCCAGTATGTGACCGGGTGTGAACCCACGACAGTGCTTCTCGCATGACTGTGCCAAGTATCGTAAATCAAGACACACGCGGTACATGACTGGAAGGCACCAGTTTTCATCTTTTAGTTGCTGTAAGAGCTTTACTACGGCTGAGCAACTGATGGCTTGTTGGTTGTAAGCGTCCATATAGTTGGGCGGTACGTGAGCCAAGTAATAGAGGACTTTCAGATGCGCACTAACTACCTCATCCAATGGCGGCTTAAGCATACGCTCCACCAACTTTTCGGGTTGGGCTATGTACAGGTTGTGATTATGGATGTGCACGTCTCGCAGAGATAAGTACGTTCCCAAGCTGTCACCGTCATAATCCTCAACAGCACGTAGAATTCCGGATAGATAATTAATAACAGTACCAAACATATTTCAAGTCTTGGAAATTATTAAAATGTGATTTATTGATATTTTGTAGATGGACGGCAAACAAAAAGGGGATGCGCGATAGCCGGAGATAAGAATATCGATATCGTTCACTAAGTGTGTCCACAAAAAATTCTCCCATAGTTAAACTATGTTTGCAAGTCAGTGTATACACACATTTGAATGTGGCAATCATATTGAAAAAATGTGCACATACGTGCAATATTCCACATTTACTTAAACATAACTGAATTTTAAAAATTAAACATTTTTGTATTTCTAGGCCGCTCTGAAGGCCAATCTAATAATAAGTGCTGTACTTGCCAAAAAGTTTCTAAATTGGAACACTGTAGACATTTTGTACATGTATTTGTATATTTTCAAAGCTGTCACAGTTTATTCGTTTTGTGAAAAAATTAAAAGAACTTCCCAATTTCGTTTACTTTCGGTAAGTAGTAAACGGTAAATGACCATTTCATAATCGCCAATTGCTTAAACACAAATGGAGACACCCAGCACCTCATTGCACAATGGCAAAAGGATGCCAATCGTCGGCTTAGGCACATGGCGCGTAAGTATTTTCGTCAAGACAGCGGAACAGATATTCAATAATAGCAAAAAGCAGACAGATTCAGAAAACCATCAAAATTGGTGTTTGTATTTTTGTTTTCTTTTTCTGTGGCTCTCAATGTCAATGTCAACAACGAAAGAGAGTGTGAGCTTTTGAAGCTGTTAAGACATTGCATGTACAAACATTGCGCTGAGATTTTTCATTTACCTATTTTCCTCGTTTCCTTTCAGAGTCCACCCGAAGTCGTCTCAAAAGCCGTCAAGGATGCAATTGATATTGGTTATCGTCACTTTGATTGCGCCCACGTTTACGGAAATGAGGCACAAATTGGCGCTGCAATTGCCGAAAAGCTGAAGGAAGGCGTTGTAACACGGTGAATGCTCAAAACAATATTGTTGGGGGAATTGTCCAGCACATATTTATTTCAAACTAACACACCTTAATCTATGGCATCCCCTACAGTGACCAACTCTTCATAACCAGCAAACTTTGGAATACCTACCATAGGCCAGATTTAGTGCGTCCGGCTTGTGAGACGAGTCTCCGTAATTTGCGTGTCGACTATCTGGATCTGTATCTAATGCACTGGCCAATGGCTTACAAGTCTGGCGACGCTCTTTATCCGACCTGCCCACAAACTGGCAAAGCGGTTTTTGAAAACATTGATTTCGTGGATACTTGGAAGGCCATGGAGAACTTGGTCGAATGCGGTCTGTGTCGTGCCATCGGAGTTTGCAACTTTAATGAACAGCAACTCAATCGCCTTCTGAGCGTTGCCAAATTGAAGCCAACTGTGTTACAGATTGAAAGTCATCCATATCTGCGACAACGATCCTTGACTACACTCTGCCAGGACAATGCCATTACTGTGACAGGATACAGCTCGCTAGGGTCAGCGCATACACCATACGAGAAGCCGGGGGCTTATCCACTGCTTCACCATCCCGTTATTATGCGAATCGCTGCTAAATATGGCCGTTCGCCTGCACAGGTGCTTCTTCGCTATCAGACGCAGATGGGTATGACAGTAATACCGCGCTCAATCTGTAAGCATCATATGTACGAGAACTTCAGGGAAATCTGGAATTTCGGATTGGACTGTAATGAACTCGAGGATATCGAAAATCTCGATTGTAACGGACGTTTCCTGACAATGAAGGCGGCTTACGGACACCCCCATCATCCATTCGATGCGGATGAATCTTCCCTTTGAAAATCAAATTTGCTATAATGCAATGCGTTTCATTCAAGGACACATCCGTCACTCCCACAAACTGCAGGGCCCACATAAAATATCCCATATCCAATTGATGTGTTTGTTAAACAGGTTGCGATACACAATAAACTTCAGTTTCTCGATAAGCAAGTAAATACCACTCCGTATGAGCACTAATTCCTGTTCGTTCACGATTTCATCGAACTTTTTAACATTGCCGGTCTTTAAGGCGAGCGCCAGATCATGAAAAAGTAACAAGTCGTAACGTTCTAACAGGGACTTTTGTGGCAAGTATCCAAGCAACATTTTCACCGGTACCAAATAGATAAGAATCAATCGTTTGTTTTTTGAAAACTGTTCTGGGCAGTGGGTGAATGCGTACGACAGATCCTCCACAGCCATTCGATAGTTTGAGTCGAACATCGCGCGACGTCCCACGAAGTATTTGTAGGTGATTTGTTCCGGCAGAGGAAAACTATCCTTAAATGCACAGTTGTCGATGGCGCGAATTAGCGGCTTGCACAGATGTAGCTTGTTTATTCGAAAGTATATTTTGAAGAGCTGATTCACCAGATTCATCATGCCTAGCCGTTTCGTCTCCTCTTCCGAGGCGCGGCCGTCAGCGGCGCACACACGAAAACACGCCATCATACAGTCGGCGGCCTTTTCCAGTATGTGACCGGGTGTGAACCCACGACAGTGCTTCTCGCATGACTGTGCCAAGTATCGTAAATCAAGACACACGCGGTACATGACTGGAAGGCACCAGTTTTCATCTTTTAGTTGCTGTAAGAGCTTTACTACGGCTGAGCAACTGATGGCTTGTTGGTTGTAAGCGTCCATATAGTTGGGCGGTACGTGAGCCAAGTAATAGAGGACTTTCAGATGCGCACTAACTACCTCATCCAATGGCGGCTTAAGCATACGCTCCACCAACTTTTCGGGTTGGGCTATGTACAGGTTGTGATTATGGATGTGCACGTCTCGCAGAGATAAGTACGTTCCCAAGCTGTCACCGTCATAATCCTCAACAGCACGTAGAATTCCGGATAGATAATTAATAACAGTACCAAACATATTTCAAGTCTTGGAAATTATTAAAATGTGATTTATTGATATTTTGTAGATGGACGGCAAACAAAAAGGGGATGCGCGATAGCCGGAGATAAGAATATCGATATCGTTCACTAAGTGTGTCCACAAAAAATTCTCCCATAGTTAAACTATGTTTGCAAGTCAGTGTATACACACATTTGAATGTGGCAATCATATTGAAAAAATGTGCACATACGTGCAATATTCCACATTTACTTAAACATAACTGAATTTTAAAAATTAAACATTTTTGTATTTCTAGGCCGCTCTGAAGGCCAATCTAATAATAAGTGCTGTACTTGCCAAAAAGTTTCTAAATTGGAACACTGTAGACATTTTGTACATGTATTTGTATATTTTCAAAGCTGTCACAGTTTATTCGTTTTGTGAAAAAATTAAAAGAACTTCCCAATTTCGTTTACTTTCGGTAAGTAGTAAACGGTAAATGACCATTTCATAATCGCCAATTGCTTAAACACAAATGGAGACACCCAGCACCTCATTGCACAATGGCAAAAGGATGCCAATCGTCGGCTTAGGCACATGGCGCGTAAGTATTTTCGTCAAGACAGCGGAACAGATATTCAATAATAGCAAAAAGCAGACAGATTCAGAAAACCATCAAAATTGGTGTTTGTATTTTTGTTTTCTTTTTCTGTGGCTCTCAATGTCAATGTCAACAACGAAAGAGAGTGTGAGCTTTTGAAGCTGTTAAGACATTGCATGTACAAACATTGCGCTGAGATTTTTCATTTAGCTATTTTCCTCGTTTCCTTTCAGAGTCCACCCGAAGTCGTCTCAAAAGCCGTCAAGGATGCAATTGATATTGGTTATCGTCACTTTGATTGCGCCCACGTTTTCGGAAATGAGGCACAAATTGGCGCTGCAATTGCCGAAAAGCTGAAGGAAGGCGTTGTAACACGGTGAATGCTCAAAACAATATTGTTGGGGGAATTGTCCAGCACATATTTATTTCAAACTAACACACCTTAATCTATGGCATCCCCTACAGTGACCAACTCTTCATAACCAGCAAACTTTGGAATACCTACCATAGGCCAGATTTAGTGCGTCCGGCTTGTGAGACGAGTCTCCGTAATTTGCGTGTCGACTATCTGGATCTGTATCTAATGCACTGGCCAATGGCTTACAAGTCTGGCGACGCTCTTTATCCGACCTGCCCACAAACTGGCAAGGCGGTTTTTGAAAACATTGATTTCGTGGATACTTGGAAGGCCATGGAGAACTTGGTCGAATGCGGTCTGTGTCGTGCCATCGGAGTTTGCAACTTTAATGAACAGCAACTCAATCGCCTTCTGAGCGTTGCCAAATTGAAGCCAACTGTGTTACAGATTGAAAGTCATCCATATCTGCGACAACGATCCTTGACTACACTCTGCCAGGACAATGCCATTACTGTGACAGGATACAGCTCGCTAGGGTCAGCGCATACACCATACGAGAAGCCGGGGGCTTATCCACTGCTTCACCATCCCGTTATTATGCGAATCGCTGCTAAATATGGCCGTTCGCCTGCACAGGTGCTTCTTCGCTATCAGACGCAGATGGGTATGACAGTAATACCGCGCTCAATCTGTAAGCATCATATGTACGAGAACTTCAGGGAAATCTGGAATTTCGGATTGGACTGTAATGAACTCGAGGATATCGAAAATCTCGATTGTAACGGACGTTTCCTGACAATGAAGGCGGCTTACGGACACCCCCATCATCCATTCGATGCGGATGAATCTTCCCTTTGAAAATCAAATTTGCTATAATGCAATGCGTTTCATTCAAGGACACATCCGTCACTCCCACAAACTGCAGGGCCCACATAAAATATCCCATATCCAATTGATGTGTTTGTTAAACAGGTTGCGATACACAATAAACTTCAGTTTCTCGATAAGCAAGTAAATACCACTCCGTATGAGCACTAATTCCTGTTCGTTCACGATTTCATCGAACTTTTTAACATTGCCGGTCTTTAAGGCGAGCGCCAGATCATGAAAAAGTAACAAGTCGTAACGTTCTAACAGGGACTTTTGTGGCAAGTATCCAAGCAACATTTTCACCGGTACCAAATAGATAAGAATCAATCGTTTGTTTTTTGAAAACTGTTCTGGGCAGTGGGTGAATGCGTACGACAGATCCTCCACAGCCATTCGATAGTTTGAGTCGAACATCGCGCGACGTCCCACGAAGTATTTGTAGGTGATTTGTTCCGGCAGAGGAAAACTATCCTTAAATGCACAGTTGTCGATGGCGCGAATTAGCGGCTTGCACAGATGTAGCTTGTTTATTCGAAAGTATATTTTGAAGAGCTGATTCACCAGATTCATCATGCCTAGCCGTTTTGTCTCCTCTTCCGAGGCATACGCTTAAGCATACGCTCCACCAACTTTTCGGGTTGGGCTATGTACAGGTTGTGATTATGGATGTGCACGTCTCGCAGAGATAAGTACGTTCCCAAGCTGTCACCGTCATAATCCTCAACAGCACGTAGAATTCCGTATAAATAATTAATCTATTTTAATTATTAAAATGTGATTTATTGATATTTTGTAGATAGACGGCAAACAAAAAGGGGATGCGCGATAGCCGGAGATAAGAATATCGATATCGTTCACTAAGTGTGTCCACAAAAAATTCTCCCATAGTTAAGCTATGTTTGCAAGTCAGTGTATACACACATTTCAATGTGGCAATCATATTGAAAAAATGTTCACATACGTGCAATATTCCACATTTACTTAAACATAACTGAATTTTAAAAATTAAACATTTTTGTATTTGTAGGCCGCTCTGAAGCCCAATCTAATAATAAGTGCTGTACTTGCCAAAAAGTTTCTAAATTTGAACACTGTAGACATTTTGTACATGTATTTGTATATTTTCAAAGCTGTCACAGTTTATTCGTTTTGTGAAAAAATTAAAAGAACTTCCCAATTTCGTTTACTTTCGGTAAATAGTAAACGGTAAATAACCATTTCATAATCGCCAATTGCTTAAACACAAATGGCGACACCCAGCTTGCTATTGAGCAATGGCAAAAGGATGCCAATCGTCGGCTTAGGCACATGGCGCGTAAGTATTTTCGTCAAGACAGAACAGATATTCAATAATAGCAAAAAGCAGACAGATTCAGAAAACCATCAACATTGGTGTTTGTATTTTTGTTTTCTTTTTCTGTGGCTCTCAATGTCAATGTCAACAACGAATGAGAGTGTGAGCTTTTGAAGCTGTTAAGACATTGCATGTACAAACATTGCGCTGAGATTTTTCATTTAGCTATTTTCCTCGTTTCCTTTCAGAGTCCACCCGAAGTCGTCTCAAAAGCCGTCAAGGATGCAATTGATATTGGTTATCGTCACTTTGATTGCGCCCACGTTTTCGGAAATGAGGCACAAATTGGCGCTGCAATTGCCGAAAAGCTGAAGGAAGGCGTTGTAACACGGTGAATGCTCAAAACAATATTGTTGGGGGAATTGTCCAGCACATATTTATTTCAGACTAACACACCTTAATCTATGGCATCCCCTACAGTGACCAACTCTTCATAACCAGCAAACTTTGGAATACCTACCATAGGCCAGATTTAGTGCGTCCGGCTTGTGAGACGAGTCTCCGTAATTTGCGTGTCGACTATCTGGATCTGTATCTAATGCACTGGCCAATGGCTTACAAGTCTGGCGACGCTCTTTATCCGACCTGCCCACAAACTGGCAAGGCGGTTTTTGAAAACATTGATTTCGTGGATACTTGGAAGGCCATGGAGAACTTGGTCGAATGCGGTCTATGTCATGCCATCGGAGTTTGCAACTTTAATGAACAGCAACTCAATCGCCTTCTGAGCGTTGCCAAATTGAAGCCAGTTGTGTTACAGATTGAAAGTCATCCATATCTGCGACAACGATCCTTGACTACACTCTGCTACGACAATGCCATTGCTGTGACAGGATACAGCTCGCTAGGGTCAGCGCATACACCATACGAGAAGCCGGGGGCTTATCCACTGCTTCACCATCCCGTTATTCATCGAATCGCTGCTAAATATGGCCGTTCGCCTGCACAGGTGCTTCTTCGCTATCAGACGCAGATGGGTATGATAGTAATACCGCGCTCAATCTGTAAGCATCATATGTACGAGAACTTCAAGGAAATCTGGAATTTCGGATTGGACAATAATGACTTGGAGGATATCGACAATCTCGATTGTAACGGACGTTTCCTGACAATGAAGGCGGCTTATGGACACCCCCATCATCCATTCGATGCGGATGGTTCCAAACGTGAATTGAATTAAAAATCATTTGTGTTATTGTTTCCATTTCGTCTCACAACACAAGAACGTGGGCAACATAAACGATTTATTAACTGAGCTTAAATAAATAAAATATTTCTAAAATATTTAAATATTTCTTTTTCCCTCAGGGCACTTAAAAACCTTTTTCTTTTTATTTTGTTATATTTTTTTTTTTTTTTTTTTTTGCTCTTTAATGTTCTTAATGTTTTTCTTTGTATCAGCTTAGCAGACCGAAGAAATTTGTAAATAAACACTTCTAAGTTCATTTTTATTCATTACACGATGATTACATCTTTAAAATATCCAATTCGACTTCTATTTAAAGGTGCCATCAGAGGCTATACGAGGCCGGACAGATTCATATGGTAAGTTTTTACCGGCGAAAATAGCTCCCCGTCATTAGCAGTTCTCGGGATTTCTGGATAGGTGCCCACCGCCGTCCGGTATAACTGCGCCGAAAGCAGTTCTGATCGTTGGCAATCAAATACCAGCCATTGGGCTTGGAACATGGAATGCGAGTAAATAATAAACTGATTGCATTCAGTTGAATAGAGTATTTATCAGTGTAAGTTGATATAGTGCTGTAGTATTTACATTTTCAAATCGAAATATCCCTGGAAAAGAAACCTTAGAAACATATTTCGTACGAAAAACGAATATTTTTACCATAAAAATGGTTAAAATTCAGTTATTAGCATTTCGCGTTTGTAAAAGTCTGCGTCTCAGCTTACTTGAGTTCGCGCAACTGAGAAAGAGGCAAGATTTGGAAGCGAAAAACGTAAATATCAAAATTTAAATTTTGTTCGATGCATATCGATAGGTCTTTGCGATCGCAAAGCTGTTATCGATGCGCATTTAGGTGCACACATCGCGTGCTTTCGGAAAGCTCAATAAAGCTTCTGCTAAGCGTCCGGCTAGACGGCATATAAAAGCGACCAACAGCTGTCTGTCGGTGCTCAGTGTTTTTCCTAATATTCTTTCAACTAACTACATAAAAAGAGATCAATTGAATTAAAATAATTATTCAATCCTTTGATAAATTAAGAGAATAGAGACGTTACATAAAATGGCTAGCACAGTGCCGTCCGTGAAGCTGAACAGCGGCTATGATATTCCCATCCTCGGTCTTGGAACCTGGAATGTAAGTAAATTACAGTTAGAGTTGAACTTAATTCGCAAATGCACAGCAACGATCGCTATTATCGGAATTGCTTTTGCCCACTACTTCCCCTAGCTCTTTCTCAATGCAAAATCTAAAGCGAAACAGAAAAAATAGTTGATAAATAGCCGGGAATCGCAGCTGCCGGCGACGATGTGTGCTTGTGTACGTGTTCATTTGAGCTCATGCTTGTGCCTTGATGTTTATGTGTGTGTGAGTGTGCTGGCATGCTTGAGTAAATTACACTAAATATGTGCATGATTTCCGAAGGCGTTAATAATGACGATAATAAGAGCCACAGTAATATTCTATTATATGCATGAGAATTTCCACACTTGTACCAAGGTGACCTACTCTTCGATTAAATGGTAAATGGAAAATTTAAAAAAGCCATGTCACCTCTCAATAAATCAAATATAATACACGAATGTACTTATGTACGTAGAACTCAGACAGAAAACAAAAACTGATAAATAGCTCTTATCTAGACGGATTTTAAATCTTCATGTCTACACTCATTGAATACAAAAGCTATTTAGAGATTGTACAGTCTACAATTCGAATAGTTTCCTTCTTTTTTTTTTTTTTTTTTATAATGATTGGCAAAAGTTAAGATCGATCAGCCTCTCCCTTTCTAAGCCTGATAAGCCTAAAGCACATTAATTTTCCTTTTCTAAATGATGTTTAATGATGATTTGATGAAAGCTATTTATTGTACTAATTAATCTTGACATACGATTACTCTTGACCCTGGGCCCATAACTTTTGCAAAGCTTATCTGAAACTATCCCTTTTTGTTATTGTTGTGGATTTCAGAGTCCTCCCGGTCAAGTAGAGGAGGCGGTCAAGACTGCCATTGATGTTGGATATCGGCACATTGATTGCGCCTATGTCTATCAGAACGAAGCGGAAGTCGGTGCTGGCATCGAGGCCAAGATCAAGGATGGCACTGTCAAGCGGTATGTGATTCCAGTTAAATGTGATTGTACGATATAGCTAATACGATAACCGTCTCACATAAAGCGAGGATCTGTTCATCACTAGCAAGCTGTGGAACACTTACCATCGGGCTGGCGCTGTAAGGGGTGCTCTTCAAAAAACATTGGACTTGTTAAAGTTGCAGTATTTGGATCTCTATTTGATCCACTGGCCCATGGGCTTTAAGGAGGGCTCTGAACTCTTTCCAGTTGATGAAAATGGCAAGCCATTGTACTCGACCGACGATTACGTCGATACCTGGAAGGCCATGGAGAAGCTTGTTGAGGAGGGGCTTGTCAAGTCGATTGGCGTTTCCAATTTCAACAAAAAACAAATCGAACGTGTTTTGGCTGTTGCCAAAATTCCACCAGCTACAAATCAGATCGAATGTCATCCCTATCTGACCCAAAAGAAACTCTGCGAGTTCTGCAAAGAGAAGAATATTACCATTACGGCCTATAGCCCATTGGGTAGCCCGACTCGTCCGTGGGCCAAAGAGGGTGATCCCGTTATTCTAGAGGAGAAAAAGGTTAATGAGCCCCCATATTTCCAAATATCAACTTGCAATAACCAATAAGGAAATCTTTGTAGATTAAGGAAATTGCCGAGGCCAAGAATAAGACACCTGGCCAGATCTTGATTCGCTATCAGATCCAGCGCAATAACATCGTTATACCCAAGTCGGTGACCAAGGAACGCATCGAGTCGAACTTCAAGGTCTTTGACTTTGAGCTGACACCCAAGGAAATCGAAATTATCGAGAGTTTCGAATGCAATGGACGTCTCGTGCCATTGCTTAAGTAAGTATTGAATCCACGAACTACTTCAATATTTATTTTGAGGACTTTGGTTAATTAATAATATATCTCAATTATCTTCGTAAAGTATTGGCAGCCATGAGCATTATCCATTTCACGATGAATACTAAGAACTCTTTCAATTCATTTATTCATCTATGGGACGTACAAATATCTAAAAAATAATGAATTAATAATGAACAACCAAAGCTAAGTAAATACTTACTACAACATCTGGGCAACAACCGAGACGTATGTTTAAACACTTACCCCTTGTGTTAGGCCTATTTGTTATATCATTTCTGTTTGCTCGTCTCTATTTAACTAATGGTAATCGCACGCTCCACAATATATTCGAAGTTTTCGTTTGATTGGAACGCTCTGTTTGCACTTGCCTTATTGATGAACCTCCTATCTAATATGCTTCTTTTTTTTCTCAAAATATTCCAGTCACTTCGGCCATCCTCACCATCCCTTCGAGAAGGACGAATTCTAACCAGTTGCAAGTTCCCACACGATTAACCACACACCGTTACAATCATTAAATAAAATGTTATAAGAATAAATGAATATTATGAATACAGCACAATTGTGAGAAGGATTCTCACTCTCCTTGTCTCTCTCTCTCTCTAATCGGCTGACTACGCAAATAAACAACGCTTTGTCTTCGCAACACGCTCCTCATACTCCAATTATCTGGCGGCTGGATCACGTTTGACGTCTGAACCAGAGAATATTTTCGTTTACATAGTCCTAAGACATTTTTTTGGCATTGTTTGACTTAAGCTCGGAGCAAATATTTTGCACAGCTGTTGATGTCGATTCTGTCTGATGTCTCGAGTTCAGTTAGTTAAAGGTAGCTAATTTATAGCTCTTTTTTTTTTTTTTTTTTTTTTTTTGTACAATTGGGCGAACAATAGACGTGCCAAATGTTTTGAAAACAATGAGAAATTTGCTGAGCTGCAGAAAAGCATCTACGTAAATAGCCAAATTATGGAAGAGACAACAAACCCGAATCCGTCGGCAAGGTATAAAAGCGCTCGAACTCGGTGGTATTAGCCAACAGATAAAGCTGACTTCTGGATATCGGCAGACAATGCGTATACTTTATATCGCCCTCTTGGGCGCCTGCGCGGCACTCGCATTCGGTGCACACATCCATACGGAGACGGCGGTGAGCACCGAGACGGCGAACCCGTTGTCTGCAGCGACCGTTCCGTGCTGTGAAAGTGTTAGACAAACTCTCCTTGACATTCGGAAAGACATTCGTCTGTGGCTCTTGGATAGACTTTTCGGCAAGCTGATCGAACACCACGACTCTCACGTGGACTGTACTCATAAACGGATTACTTCGACGGCACAAAGTTCAGGGGCTGAAGAAAATAGAATTCAATTCGATAAAATCATCAACGATATCAGAAATACTATCCCGCAAAATCATAGAATTTCGCGTCGGCATTATGCGATCTTTCGGCGTGGATCAAAAAATCAATCAAGCACAACAAGTGGAAAAGACGGACAGCCCGGATCGTCGACAACTACGACCGTTTCTGAGGAGTCCAACCTATCTGAAGATCCCATCGTACAATCCGAAGAATCTAACACGATTGTAGAATCTGGAAAGATCAACGAATCTGGATCTACCTCGACTTCGACCATTTCCGAGGAAAACAACTCAGTTGTGGATCCTATTGTCGAATCTGACGAATCAAACACAGTTGTGGAGTCGGGAAACACCAATCAATCTGGATCTACCACGACTACGACTACCTCTGAGGAGACCAGCTCAGCTGTGGATCCTATTGTCGAATCTGGAGAATCCAATACAGTTGTAGAATCCGGAAGCAACAATCAATCTGGATCTACCACGACTACGACTACCTCTGAGGAGACAAGCTCAGCTGTGGATCCTATTGTGGAATCTGAAGAATCCAACAAAGTTGTAGAATCCGGAGACACTAATCAATCTGGATCTACGACAACCTCGGAGGAGACCAGCTCAGCTGTGGATCCTATTGTCGAATCTGGAGAATCCAACACAGTTGTAGAATCCGGAAACACCAATCAATCTGGATCAACGACGACTACGACAACCTCGGAGGAGACCAGCTCAGTTGTGGAACCTGTTGCTGAATCTGGAGAATCCAACACAGTTGTAGAATCCGGAAACACCAATCAATCTGGATCTACGACAACCTCGGAGGAGACCAGCTCAGTTGTGGAACCTGTTGCTGAATCTGGAGAATCCAACACAGTTGTAGAATTTGGAAACAATCAATCTGGATCTACGACAACCTCGGAGGAGACCAGCTCAGTTGTGGAACCTGTTGTTGAATCTGGAGAATCCAACACAGTTGTAGAATCCGGAAACAACAATCAATCTGGATCAACGACAGTCTCGGAGGAGACCAGCTCAGTTGTGGAACCTGTTGCTGAATCTGGAGAATCCAACACAGTTGTAGAATCCGGAAGCAACAATCAATCTGGATCAACGACGACTACGACAACCTCGGAGGAGACCAGCTCAGTTGTGGAACCTGTTGCTGAATCTGGAGAATCCAACACAGTTGTAGAATCCGGAAACAACAATCAATCTGGATCAACGACAACCTCGGAGGAGACCAGCTCAGTTGTGGAACCTGTTGCTGAATCTGGAGAATCCAACACAGTTGTAGAATCCGGAAACAATCAATCTGGATCTACGACAACCTCGGAAGAGACCAGCTCAGTTGTGGAACCTGTTGCTGAATCTGGAGAATCCAACACAGTTGTAGAATCAGGAAACAACAATCAAGCTGGATCAACGACGACTACGACAACCTCGGAGGAGAAAACCTCAGTTGTGGAACGTGTTGCTGAATCTGGAGAATCCAACACAGTTGTAGAATCCGGAAACAACAATCAATCTGGATCAACGACGACTACGACAACCTCGGATGAGACCAGCTCAGTTGTGGAACCTGTTGCTGAATCTGGAGAATCCAACACACTTGTAGAATCCGGAAACAACAATCAATCTGGATCTACGACAACCTCGGAGGAGACCAGCTCAGTTGTGGAACCTGTTGCTGAATCTGGAGAATCAAACATAGTTGTAGAATCCGGAAACACCAATCAATCTGGATCGACGACAACCTCAGAGGAGACCAGCTCAGTTGTGGAACCTGTTGCTGAATCTGTAGAATCCAACACAGTTGTAGAATCCGGAAACAACAATCAATCTGGATCTACGACAACCTCGGAGGAGACCAGCTCAGTTGTGGAACCTGTTGCTGAATCTGGAGAATCCAACATAGTTGTAGAATCCGGAAACACCAATCAATCTGGATCGACGACAACCTCAGAGGAGACCAGCTCAGTTGTGGAACCTGTTGCCGAATCTGGAGAATCTAACATAGTTGTAGAATCCGGAAACAACAATCAATCTGGATCTACGACAACCTCGGAGGAGACCAGCTCAGTTGTGGAACCTGTTGCTGAATCTGGAGAATCCAACACAGTTGTAGAATCCGGAAACAACAATCAATCTGGATCTTCCACGACTACGACAACCTCTGAGGAAACCAGCTCAGTTGTGGAACCTGTTGCTGAATCTGGAGAATCCAACATAGTTGTAGAATCCGGAAACACCAATCAATCTGGATCGACGACAACCTCAGAGGAGACCAGCTCAGTTGTGGAACCTGTTGCTGAATCTGTAGAATCCAACACAGTTGTAGAATCCGGAAACAACAATCAATCTGGATCAACGACGACTACGACAACCTCGGAGGAGACCAGCTCAGTTGTGGATCCTATTGTCGAATCTGACGAATCCAACACAGTTGTAGAATCCGGAAACAACAATCAATCTGGATCTTCCACGACTACGACAACCTCTGAGGAAACCAGCTCAGTTGTGGAACCTGTTGCTGAATCTGGAGAATCCAACATAGTTGTAGAATCCGGAAACACCAATCAATCTGGATCGACGACAACCTCGGAGGAGACCAGCTCAGTTGTGGATCCTATTGTCGAATCTGACGAATCCAACACAGTTGTAGAATCCGGAAACAACAATCAACCTGGATCTACCACAACTACGATTACCTCTGGAGAGACCAGCTCAGCTGTGGATCCTATTGTCGAATCTGGAGAATCCAACACAGTTGTGGAATCCGGAAATACCAATCAACCTGGATCTACCACAACTACGATTACCTCTGGAGAGACCAGCTCAGCTGTGGATCCTATTGTCGAATCTGGAGAATCCAACACAGTTGTGGAATCCGGAAACAACAATGAATCTGGATCTACCACGACTACGACAACCTCGGAGCAGACTAGCTCAGCTGTGGATCCTATTGTCGAATCTGACGAATCAAACACAGTTGTGGAATCCGGAAACACCAATCAATCTGGATCTACGACAACCTCTGAGGAGACCAGCTCAGTTGCGGATCCTGTTGTTGAATCTGGAGAATCGAACACAGTTGTGGAATCCGGAAATACCAGTCAATCGGGATCTTTCACGACTACTACAAGTTCCGATGAAACTAGTTCATCATCCGATCCAGTCTCAGAATCTGGGTCTTCCGATATACGTACCACAGCACGGGATGAAAATAATCAGGCTGATACTCCAATAATCAGGGGCGATAAAGCTAAAGAGTCGAAGCGTGCGTCTTCAAAGAAAACTGTTGTTACGACAATACATACGAATTCCGGATCTCCCATTTCCGGTGAAGAATGGCATAAATATCTAACAAAGGGAAGGAGCGGTCTCCGCAAATGGCATCGCAAGACTACGACAAGGACAAGTTCCACACTTGGTAAACGATCAACAGAGTTGGATTTGGAGAAACCAAACTCTGAAGTCATTTCGGAAACAGCTGAAGGTCCGCATTCCCACAGGACTTGGAACAAGTCCTACCTAAAGAAATACAAGCATGGAAAGCCAGGTTGGGAGAAGATAATCAAAAAGTGGTCAAAGCATATCAACATAAAAAAGAGCCTTAAGGATCACAAGTCCAATTCTGCATCAGCCAGTGAGCCCACAACCTCGACATCGACTTCTTCGGTAGAATCCCAGCAGACCGGCCAGACTATCAAACCAGGTCAGCATGAAGCTAGCGAGGCCTCTGAAACAGTTTACCAATCGGACGAAGTTGATGGAGACAAAAGTGACCAGGGAGCGGACAAAGAGACAATTTCCGACCAATCCATATTGTCTGTGGAGCCCATAGCCGTGGAACCTGTTGCTGAATCTGGAGAATCCAACACAGTTGTAGAATCCGGAAACAACAATCAATCTGAATCTACGACAACCTCGGAGGAGACCAGCTCAGCTGTGGAACCTGTTGCTGAATCTGGAGAATCCAACACAGTTGTAGAATCCGGAAACAACAATCAATCTGGATCTACGACAACCTCGGAGGAGACCAGCTCAGTTGTGGAACCTGTTGCTGAATCTGGAGAATCCAACACAGTTGTAGAATCCGGAAACAACAACCAATCTGGATCTACGACAACCTCGGAGGAGACCAGCTCAGTTGTGGAACCTGTTGCTGAATCTGGAGAATCCAACACAGTTGTAGAATCCGGAAACATTAATCAATCTGGATCAACGACAACTTCGGAGGAGACCAGCTCAGTTGTGGAACCTGTTGCCGAATCTGGAGAATCCAACACAGTTGTAGAATCCGGAAACAACAATCAATCTGGATCAACGACGACTACGACAACCTCGGAGGAGACCAGCTCAGTTGTGGAACCTGTTGCTGAATCTGGAGAATCCAACACAGTTGTAGAATCCGGAAACAACAATCAATCTGGATCAACGACGACTACGACAACCTCGGAGGAGACCAGCTCAGTTGTGGAACCTGTTGCTGAATCTGGAGAATCCAACACAGTTGTAGAATCCGGAAACAACAATCAATCTGGATCAACGACGACTACGACAACCTCGGAGGAGACCAGCTCAGTTGTGGAACCTGTTGCTGAATCTGGAGAATCCAACACAGTTGTCGAATCCGGAAACAACAATCAATCTGGATCAACGACGACTACGACAACCTCGGAGGAGACCAGCTCAGTTGTGGAACCTGTTGCTGAATCTGGAGAATCCAACACAGTTGTAGAATCCAGAAACAATCAATCTGGATCTACGACAACCTCGGAAGAGACCAGCTCAGTTGTGGAACCTGTTGCTGAATCTGGAGAATCCAACACAGTCTTAGAATCCGGAAACAACAATCAATCTGGATCTACGACAACCTCAGAGGAGACCAGCTCAGCTGTGGATCCTATTGTCGAATCTGGAGAATCCAACACAGTTGTAGAATCCGGAAACAACAATCAATCTGGATCAACGACGACTACGACAACCTCGGAGGAGACCAGCTCAGTTGTGGAACCTGTTGCTGAATCTGGAGAATCCAACACAGTTGTAGGATCCGGAAACAACAATCAATCTGGATCTACGACTACCTCGGAGGAGACCAGCTCAGTTGTGGAACCTGTTGCTGAATCTGGAGAATCCAACATAGTTGTAGAATCCGGAAACAACAATCAATCTGGATCTACGACAACCTCGGAAGAGACTAGTTCAGTTGTGGATCCTGTAGTTGAATCTGGAGAATCCAACACAGTTGTAGAATCCGGAAACAACAATCAATCTGGATCTTCCACGACTACGACAACCTCTGAGGAAACCAGCTCAGCTGTGGATCCTATTGTCGAATCTGACGAATCCAACACAGTTGTAGAATCCGGAAACAACAATCAATCTGGATCTTCCACGACTACGACAACCTCTGAGGAGACCAGCTCAGTTGTGGAACCTGTTGCTGAATCTGGAGAATCCAACACAGTTGTAGAATCTGGAAACAGCAATCAATCTGGATCTACGACAACCTCGGAAGAGACTAGTTCAGTTGTGGAACCTGTTGCTGAACCTGGAGAATCCAACACAGTTGTAGAATCTGGAAACACCAATCAATCTGGATTAACGACAACCTCGGAGGAGACCAGCTCAGTTGTGGAACCTGTTGCTGAATCTGGAGAATCCAACATAATTGTAGAATCCGGAAACAACAATCAATCTGGATCTACGACAACCTCGGAAGAGACTAGTTCAGTTGTGGAACCTGTTGCTGAATCTGGAGAATCCAACACAGTTGTAGAATCTGGAAACAGCAATCAATCTGGATCAACGACGACTACGACAACCTCGGAGGAGACCAGCTCAGTTGTGGAACCTGTTGCTGAATCTGGAGAATCCAACACAGTTGTAGAATCTGGAAACAGCAATCAATCTGGATCTACGACAACCTCGGAAGAGACTAGTTCAGTTGTGGAACCTGTTGCTGAACCTGGAGAATCCAACACAGTTGTAGAATCTGGAAACACCAATCAATCTGGATTAACGACAACCTCGGAGGAGACCAGCTCAGTTGTGGAACCTGTTGCTGAATCTGGAGAATCCAACATAGTTGTAGAATCCGGAAACAACAATCAATCTGGATCTACGACAACCTCGGAAGAGACTAGTTCAGTTGTGGAACCTGTTGCTGAATCTGGAGAATCCAACACAGTTGTAGAATCTGGAAACAGCAATCAATCTGGATCAACGACGACTACGACAACCTCGGAGGAGACCAGCTCAGTTGTGGAACCTGTTGCTGAATCTGGAGAATCTAACACAGTTGTAGAATCCGGAAACACCAATCAATCTGGATCTACGACAATCTCGGAAGAGACTAGTTCAGTTGTGGAACCTGTTGCTGAATCTGGAGAATCCAACACAGTTGTAGAATCTGGAAACAGCAATCAATCTGGATCAACGACGACTACGACAACCTCTGAGGAGACCAGCTCAGTTGTGGAACCTGTTGCTGAATCTGGAGAATCCAACACAGTTGTAGAATCCGGAAACAACAATCCATCTGGATCTACAACAACCTCGGAAGAGACTAGTTCAGTTGTGGAACCTATTGCTGAATCTGGAGAATCCAACACAGTTGTAGAGCCCGTTGTTGAATCTGGAGTATCCAACCTGTCTGGTTCAATCAAGACTACGAAAGTTTCGACGGAAACTAGCTCATATGTAGATCCGATTGTTGAAGTTGTTTCCGGGGAGTCTAGCTCAACTGTTGATTCCGGAAAACCCAATCAGGCTGGATCAACTACGACTACCACTAAGACTGCTACAGAAGAAACGAAGTCAATTGTGGATCCAATAATAAAGGTAATTACGGATCGTGGAAACACAGTGCCAAAAGCCGGAAATACCAATAATTCTGGATCCTCGAAAACTACCACAACCTCGACGGTAACCAGCCAGAACGGCTCATCCTCCGGTGGAAGCAGTGTAGTTGGTGGTGGAAATTCTGGAAGGTCTCATTCAAAAACCACGACGATAATCACGAAAACGACGACATCCTTGGACCCGAAAGGTAAAGTTATTACCAAGAAGACCAATGTCGTTGTGGTACCCGGAGATAGCTTAAAATCTTCTACGACAAAGACAAGAAGGACATCAACTTCGAAATCTGGATCGAATACTGCATACAAATCCCCTGAGGGATCTGTTGCAGCAGTCGAAAATGGTGGATCTATCAAGGCATCAGAGATTATCGGAGACGTTCATTCTCATCGGTTCATTTCAACTTTGGGACGAGCTAACGAAAAGCCTTCCCATGGTGGAAAGAGAGTAACTTCGAGTTCATGGTCTAGGCACTCTGATATACCAGCAAATCCATTAGGCCACATGAATGTAATGAATGTCAACTCCAGGAGGACTGGACATGGTGGTCCATATCCATATCAAGCAAACGTTCCAGGTGTGATCGGAAAAGTAATGAGAAGGTCTCATGAACAATTCACACCGAACGTTGGAAATACTGTTATACCTGGCAAGCCTCCAATGATTGGTGGAAAATTCGCGGTAAATCGGAAGATGGGTAACGGATACGTTGGTGGACGCGCCCATTACGCAACTGGAGCCTATCCCTACTGGAATATCTATCCCCCCACTCAACCCGAATGGCCGGCATGGGGATATTATGGCAGTGGATGGGACACCGGCGCCTGGAATGGTCAATATCTAAACTAACAATTTAAATAAAAATACCTGCTACATTTCATTGGCAATACTTCAAAATGGTTGGCAGCGCTGTTTTTGAAATGTTAGTAAAAAATATATATAAATGCAAATCGAGTATAATAAGATGTTTTTCATTGGAAGACATAAGGTTAGAATAGTTTGTTCACTTCGAAACTAAATGCTGTATATGTTCCTTTCATCGAAAACAATGCTAAATTAAGAAAAACAAAATATAAAATTATTCAAACAAGACAATATTAGCTTAGCTGTCGCCTAGATGATTTATAAAGATATATCGAAATATATCGAAAAAAATATATAGATAATCGAAAGTACATTTGTGTACACATTTGGGCATAATTTGTAAAAAAACAAAACAAAACAAAAAAAAAAAAACAACAGTAGGTTGTTAACTGAACAACATTATTTCTGTCAGTTTAAAACAATCGTTTCCCAAAAACAAAACAAAATACCGAAAAGCGGATTTACGTCTTCATAGTGCGGCAACTCTAGCATTCAACACGCGATTCATCAGATGTTTGCCCGTATGTAGTGACAAGCTGACTCAATGCAATGGCCTAAAAAATACCAAAACATCAAGAAGAAGCATAGCGTGCGCATCTGACGAATTTGTGGTTGACGTAAATAATCGAAGAGACTCTCCTTGGTTTTGCTAATCTAACAACTTTTGAACCAATATTGCATGGAATCGTGAAAACGCGTAAAATTCTTTTCTTTTTCTGTGAATATCTCGAAAGATAATTATAAAAGAGCGAAGAAATCCGCAAAAAATCGCTTCTGCAGGAGACAAAGACGATTGCGAACAAACACTATACACTATACACCAAACACATACACACACTCAAATGAAAATCACAAAATTTTCACCATTTGCTCTATGTACATGACTTCATAGTTGTGCGTCTCAAAAAAAAGAAGAAAAACTACATCGACAGGTGTGCGAGCTGCAATAACCATAAGAACAAGATCAAGAACAACAACAATCGTAAAAATAGAGAAAGAGAGATAATAAGAATAATAGAGATTGCGTGCGTCGAAAGGGAATCCGTTGCAACAGTGCGGACAAAGAACTTTGTGTGTACCACACACTCATTTTCAAGCACATACACAAGCACACCCATCAAAAAAAATTCCAGAAGCTGAAACGGAGGCACATAAAATCAAACTTTGAGCTGGCTAACAGCTATATAAATTTCAATTTACATATGTGTTAGACTTTCGCACAAGCCAACAATCGAAACGTACTATCGTTGCTGAATATCTGGCCACAGCATGACTATCAAGCCAGTCAGTGCGCCCAGTGGAAAGCGCGTTGTCGATGCAGACGCCACTGAGACGCACGTGTCCGGCCAGGTAGTGGAGCAATCTGTTGTCAATCAGTCACATCGAAGTGTTGTCCTCGATAGCCACGGCCAGGTGCGTGTTTAATTATTATAATTTATATATATGCCACTTATGTCCATAGTATTAATGTAACCGTAGAGTCCACAGCGGCGCGGTGAAGTCTACGACGAGCTAACACGCACACATCGATGCAGTCCACATAAAAGGTGAATATCGATTCAAATCCATATGCCTAATTGTCTTGCATTCGAACTGAACGGTTCTCAGGGTAAATATAAAATATTCCACACATTCGCCAGGCTGCCCCTATGAATATATTCCTTTTGATTGTTGAGATTAGGCTAACAACCACTTGTCTACTTGTACTATCAAGACAGTGGTAGAATGGGAAATTTGTAATTACTTTGTAAACTAGTATTATCATCGATACAACATACAAAACATAATAAGATTTAGTAGTATTTAATTAAGGTCTTGACTGAATATTTTGATGAACTCTCCAAAAGCTCCCGTTCGAAACGTCGCGACCATCTTGAGGGCCATGCACATCATCATAAACGTGATCGCTTGGAGCGCGAGAAACTCAACCATAATCATCCGACTGTAGTGGGTGGCGGAGTATCGAGTGTCGCCAACAAATGCAACACTCCACATTCGGTGGTAGGCGCTGCAGTTGCTGCAGGAGCTGGCAACAGCAGTCCAACAGCTGTCGGTCACACAACGCCGGAACATTTAGGCTTGAGCTGTGCCAATGTACCGAAGGTACAGACTCAAATAACACCAACAACTGCCGCCGCCAGTTTGCTGAAGGCCGTTGAGGAAACATTCTCTGGATATAATAGCGGCGACGAGCATCTGCAGCCGAAGGAGCATACCCTGTCGCTCGAGGAATGGATACGACGGGACGAAGAGTTTGCCAAATGCATGGAGAAACAAGGCTACGAACTGAAGCCCGTTGAGGAGGACGGTGCCTGTCTGTTTCGGGCCATATCTTTACAGATCTACGGTGACGAGGACATGCACGATGTCATACGCCAGCACACAATGGACTATATTGTAATATATTTATATGAATATTAATGCGTAGGCATTGTATGCAACTTCTTGTGCATCCTTTCTTGCAGCATGACAATCGCGAGTATTTCGGACAGTTCGTGACCGAGGACATCAATAGCTATATACAACGGAAGCGAGCTCGCGATGCACATGGCAATCACATCGAGATACAGGCCATATCAGAGATCTACAGTCGCACCGTCGAGGTTTACTGCTATCAGTTGAGTAAGTATATAGACGCCAGCACGTGGCTGCACCTTTTTACGTTAATCGATCAAATTCAATGACGCTACGACCTTCAGCTCCCATCAACATCTTCAATTCGGAGCAATCGCAGGCCTGCTATCCACCATTGCGTTTGTCCTATCAGCGAGGCTCCCACTACAATGCCATACTGGATCCGTATAATGCAACCGTGGGCGTCGGCTTGGGTTTGGCTGGTTACAAGCCCGACTTTCAGACCAAGGAGGCAGCACGTCTCAGCGAGCAGCTCGAAATTGAACAGGTGAGCGCGGGCGTGCTAACATTTCGTATGTATATATATACTCATATATGTATTCCATCTGTTCAGACCATGTTTGAGGATAAACTAAAGACAACAGACTGGGAAGCCACCAATGAGGTTATCGAGGAGCAAATCGCCCGTGAGTCCTACTTACAGTGGTGTCGTGATAATATGCAGCGCACTCGAAACAACACAGCCGCCGGTTCGGCAACATCCTCAACAGTGACATCCGCCGAGGCGCTCACCGATTCAGACGCTTCGCCTTCAAAGTACTCAA
>JABVZY010000001.1:12750788-12766114 GCA_020883555.1 Drosophila nannoptera | reverse complement strand
GGAGCAGATAAAGAAGTGCCATGCTCCCCCCCCCCCTCGGCCCTCGTCGCGCCCGCTGGTCACCGCGACTGCAGCTCGAATCGCGTGTCAACTGATACCGTGGCTAATGGCAATTGAACGGCGAAGGCAGCAAATAGTTTGGCAAAAACTTTAGATAAAGCTCTAGCTGATGGAATTCAATTACATAAAGTGGCAAGAACAAGCGCAAAGAAAAGCAGCGGGAGGGGGGGAGGGACGCGACAACACGAAGGAACGAAAGAAAAATAAATATTTTACTGTAAATTTCGGGGGAAACGCGAAGACTATGTAAATATACGGAGAGCTATCGAATTATCGAGCAAATGACACCCCCCCCCCCCTCCCCCGCACGTGGAATACTTTTGCAAGTATTACGAGTATTACGGAACATTTAGTTAGGCAACATTTTCGGAATATTATAGATCTATATAAACTTATCTCAAGGGCAAATCTTCGCAAACTACAAGATATTCTTATAAAATTCTTTAAGGCAGATATGCATATATATATAGAATTTATATATATATATATATATATAGATAGAAAGTCTACTCTCGTCTAATCCAATCTACAAATAGAGGAAATTTCCAATTCTCCTAAACACTAAACACATTTTCTATCGAACAGAAAGCAAGAGAAAAGCGAATGAACGAGAAACTCTGGTAAATAAAAAGGATAACAAGGAACTTCAATCATTTTTGTGCAACAACATTTCATAAGTAATATATTTCTTAACTATGGAAAAATATAAAATAAAACCAAAGTGGAGCGATTCGTTTCTCTAAAGGGAAAGTGGGGAGAGATTAAAGCTTTTGGGAAAGCAGAATGAGGTCATAAAAATAAAAAAAAAATATTAAAATGTAAATTAAAAAAAAAATGTGTGTAATTCTTTAATGGAAAATTTAAGTGATTTTTTTAATATGAATTTTCTTTCAGAAAATTATCGAATGAGCTGGGATTATCTTGGAAAGCTCCAACAGCTGGAAAATCTGTCGAAACAGCTCCAAAGGAAAGCCAAAAGTATTCAAATATTTTTTTTATTAGGATTAGGGGTATTCCTGCGAGTGTTTAGACTTTGCATTGAGGGTATTCCTGCAAGTATTTACAGTATGCATTGAGGGTATTCCTGCAAGTATTTAGAGTATGCATTGAGGGTATTCCTGCAACTGTCAATGCCTCTGCATGGGATGTATTCCTGTAGATACTTAAAGTAAATTTTCTCCCATATATATATTTTTTTCTCGAGAAAGTCGCGAAAGAAAATCCTTTCGATAATTTGTTATTTAGCTTTAACATTTATTGCGATCGATTAACATTATTAGCTGCGTAACGGGATAGGTGCTGGGATAGGACAAGTAGATCCTTGGGTACGTTCTAGTGGCTCCTGGCGGACGCCCTGCCTGGACTTCGCGCAGTCGCAGCGAGAGAGAGAGAGAGGCTTCGTTTTTCTCACATTTTCTTTTCTTTTCTTTTCTTTGATTTCCATCTTTTGTGTTCGCCAGGGAAATTTGCGAAGGATCTTCACAAATTTGCCTGCTGCGATCGTTGCCAGGATTAACTGTAATTGATTCGTCTTCTCGTCCTCTCCATCTCGAAATATTTTACGTGTATTTACCATCGCTGTTCGAGAATTTCGTTTTCGAATTCGGTTTTCGAATTGGAGCGCGTTCTTTGTATCTTTTTCAAATACCCATTGCAATTGTTGTTGTTGGCAGACAGCAACAGTAGAGTGGATCCAGGTGTGTGTGCGCGTGTGTGTGTGTGTGTGTGAGAGAGATAGAAAATCCAATTGAATTGGAGCAAATGGATGACAAAGGGATCTGTGAGCTCTACAGATTCTATTAGCTAGATTATTTCGAAAAGTGGATATCACATGCGTGTATCCATGTGTGTGTGCGTGTGCGTGTGCGTGTGTGTGTAGGTATAGTTGGTGCCTTCACTCGTAGGGAGTGCTGGAGAGTATTGGTCATTCGCCAAGAAAGTCGATTTATATCATAGATCAAGAGACAACAGAACAAGCTGAATGCAAGGCCTGCGGGCAAAAGAGGAGCGGTCGAGGAGGGGGAAGGGGGAAGGAGGGGGAAAGGGGTTGGGGGCTGGGGCAGGGATCGCGTTCTACTGCGTGGTACTAAAAAGATAGCTTAACATCGATGGCTGCACGTGAAAGCTTATTGTTGCCTCTTCCCACTTGGTATGAATCAAACGCTGCAATGGCGTGTTGAGCGTTGACTCCTCCTTGGCGACCGCATCGCTGCCAGGACCAGCACCGCCGCTAGCACCACTCGCACCACTAGCACCACTAGCACCGCCGCCACAGCCAGCAGCGCCACCAGCACCGGCCACAGCCGCACCACCCGCCGTGGCGGCCTCATCCTTGGCCACTTTACCGCCAGCCTGGGCGTTGCTCTCCGGTGTTATGGGCTGTCGCTCCAGCATGACCAGGGCCTGTTCATTGTATGTCCGGTTGTCGATGGTCATCAGTATCTGATGGCCGGAACAGCTGTAGTAGTTGACATCGAAACGCGATTCGGCGTGGTAGTTCCGCAACAGATCCGGATTCCGATTGAATATGACGCCATAGTGTCCCGTGCAGCTGGTTATCCAGATGGGATAGTTGGGCGTCTTCAGCCGCGAGCCGGGCTGCCGCGACTGGTTGACCGCAGCCTGGCGACAGACAGAAGATCAGTTGAGCGCCCGCCCCTCTCCTGGTGTTGCTACTTACGCTGGCGGACTCGACGTCCCAGAGGAGCAGCCCGATCATGCAGCGCTTGAGCACGCCATATTGGGCCACAGCCTGAAAGGGATCGTAGAGAGTGGAATGAAATGGAGTGGAATGGAACGGCCCGTCTCGCTCACGTAGCTATTCTCGTCGCCCACATTGATGACCCCGTTGTGTATGTAGGGCGTGGCCCGGCCCGTCAGCAGCAGCGTGACTATCATAAGCGAGCCCTCCTCGTGGTTGCCCATCGTCAGCGGCGTCGCCTTGCTCGAGTCCAGATCCGTGCGTACTCTGCATGGGCATTGGAATTAGTGAAATTAGTTTGATTGATGGATTGATCGATCGATCGACCAAGCAGTCACGCCCATTCGCTGAAATCTTACTTTCCCATCGTGCGCGTGAGTACGGCGCTGTACAGGAACAGCAGGGTGCCCGGGGTCTCCTCCTCTGTAAACTTTGAGATATCGTTAGACACTGAACGAACGTCCCTCTACAACTACAACTACAACTACTCCTATATCTATATCTATATATATGTGGGGGTGGGGGTAAAGCTAGGTCGAGCGCAGCTGGGAGTGCCGCCTCGGTTCTTACGTATTTGAAGTTTCGTTTCATGAAGTGCTCCAGTTCGTCGTTCGGCGAGAGCGTGAAGGTGTACAGCTGCAACGGGAGGGAGCAGAGGAGTTGGACCGCACACTCGTGCCCCCGCCAATGGGGGGGGGGGGGGGGGGGGGGACTTACCTTCTCGGTGACCGTGTCGTGGAAGTAGGTGGCGCTGTGATCCACGAACACCTCGTCCTCGGACGGCAGCACCATCGTGACCTTGCCCTTGTCCGAAATGAGGCGCAGTATCTCGATCAGGGCATTGAAAAGCGCATCCCGCTGCATCTCCGCGGTGGCCATCAGCGGACTGGGGGTGGAGAGAAGTGATTAACGCGAGATTGGCCAATCTTGAGGCAGGAATTTGCACGCACTTGGTCGTGGCCGTGGCCCGGCTGGACTTGCGCGAGAAGAGCAAGTACTTCAGTATGAAGCCCTGGACGACGGAGAGCATGCCGCGCGTGGCATTTCGCGGCGAACGCAGCCCGTAGGCCAGCTCCTCCTTGGGCGCGGCTCCAAAGACAAACGACGTCTGCAGCCATTCGGCACGCATCGGTATGCCCGCTGTGCCGAAGACCAGCTTGCGCAGCTCCTTGGAAGGGCATGAATGGATTAGTACGGAGGCAGGCGAATCTCGTCATGCTTACCGTGGCCAATTCGCTGGTGATGGGCGTGCCGCCCTGCATGATAAACTCCTTGTTCATGGTGCTAATTGGTAGTCGGTCGCTTGTCCGGCTCTTCCGTTCGATCCGTTAATTATTACGATTTGCCTGCGCTGGGTTCCGTTCGGCTAACTTCTATTTCCGCTCGAGACCTTTGCTTCGTTCTGCGACCTGTCTGCAAATGTGCTCCAGCTGGCCCAAGCAGCTCGCTTCTAGCTTGGGATTTGCCTTACTTGTCGCCCATCCGCCCATCCGCGATCCGCCAGTCGCCAGTCGCCAGTCGCCAGACAGTCGACATTTCAGGCCTTTCACACTTCAGCGTTGATTTTTAATTTCATATTTAGCAGCAACACGGCACGCACAGTGGCCCGAAACATGAAAGTCCCTGCCAGAGATCTCACAGCCCGTACGGCTTCGCAGCGTGGCTGTTTTTGCCCACAGTGCCAGCCTGACTCCGGCTTAGAGGACTTGGCTCACTTGTCTGTCAGTCAACGAAAGTAACTTTAAATGAAATTGAATTGAATTTAGTTCTGTGTGCTCCACGCGATATCCGATATACCGAGCATATACATATATACATATATATATACTAGAGAGTATATGCAGCCATGCGCGGCGCAGTGAAAGTGTTCAGAGGGGCAGGGACGCCTGTCCTGCTCCCACTCCTCCGCATCGGCCAGTCATATTGGCTTCCATGATTTTTGGCATGTTGAAGCCTGTCATGGCGCCCCGCACAACAGGAAATATGCAGTTGTTGACGCCTATTTGTGCCTATTTATATGTGCCCAATAGTCGGTCGAGCAATTGCCTAGATTTTGGCGCTGCCCTGGCCAAGACTATTGCCTGGCCCGAACCGAGCTTGTCCCACTCGTACAGGGTATATAACTGCTGCCTCCACATATCGATTGCAGCGTTTTGGTTAACAATAACTGTTCGAGTCAGCCTTGGACAGGTTAGCAGCAAATTTAATTAAAAGACATGTCCATTACATTGATAACTACGAATTGCGTCTATTACATTACAATTTCGGTTATAGCCCGTTTGACAGAAAACAAAAATAGCCAAAACAATAAAAGAAAACTGGAATTCTTAGCATCACGTACTCTGCAATTAAAACGTCTATGGTTAGAAGTGTAGAGATAATTGCAACATCCTTACTATTATAACAAAAGGAAATAAGCCTCATCCTGTATCCGTGTCCAACATTTGCTTATCCTGATCCATAATGTCGCGCATCAGGGTCTTGGCACCCTCCGGCGCCCGGCCAATCAGATACAAGAAATTAAAGTACAAGTCAATTAATCGTAGCTTGAATGATGACGCCCACAGACAATATTCAAAGTATAGTCGTCGATGCAGCCACCTGAAGTAATTAAACGGCGAATGGCTACTTTGATTGTAGACCGAGCGCTGAGCACAGCGAGCCATCAGCTTGGGTCGGTCCACCAAATCGCCGTGCATATTGCCGATGGCTCGAACAGTGTTCAAATTACGCCTAAAATATAGTTAGTTATAGATATAGTTGCGATTATTAGCTGATTCCACTCACGTCACAAAGAGCAGACATCGCGGCATCTCCTTCAGTGTACTCATTATAATATCAAAGTTCTCCTTGGCAACTTTCTGTACGTGTTCGATGTCCTCCTGGGTGAGCTTGGTGCGTATTTCCCGGGTCTTGATCTCAATCGGCTGCTGGAAGAGCACGGCAGCAAACTTCATATGATCGACCACCTTCATTTTACGTGCAGCAGCCTTCATTCTAGGCTCATCAAGCATTACTGTGGCCTCCCAGAAATCGCATAGCGCGAGACGTACGTTACGGGGCAGCTCTTCGTAAAGGCCGTGATCCAGCAATACGATTTCCGCTTTCCCATCGCCTTTTCTCTTGCGCGCAAATACTGCAAATGATTTAAAAGGCGGCATTAGTTGGGCACCACAAAGTGATCGAAAGTGTTTCGTTTGGTTACCCACTGTTGCCGGGATGAGGATCTGCGTGCACAAAGCCGGTATGGAAAATTTGCTGAGAAAATACCGTGAATATCTTATGGTCAATGTCCGCCAGGCTCAAGCCACGTCGTTTAATTTCCGTCACATCATTAATTTTGATGCCATCAATCCATTCCATTGTCAGAACACGCTGCAATACATAAATACGAATTGAATAATATTTCTTCTTCCTTGCCCGAGTCGCGCATTTGCCCGCTTACCCTCTTTGTATAGTCCCAGTGCACCGTGGGCACATGGACATAGTTCAGCTTTCGCAGATCTGAGGCGCAGCGTTCGGCGTTCTTCCCCTCTTGGATAAAGTTCAGCTCATGGAGTAGATTCTTGCGAAGATCGTTGAGAATCCAGCCGAAATTGTAGTCTTTAAATATGAATTCGACTATATCTTGGAGGAATATAATGGTTGCCAAATCGCTGACAAATCGTTTCTGCAAATCGCTGTATTGCACTTTTACGGCCACCTGCTGTCCAGTATGTAGCCTAGCTTTGAACACTTGAGCCAAACTGGCTGCCGCAACAGGAGTGTAATCAAATTCCTTAAATATATTATCGGGTAGCTGGCTAAAATCATCCTGGAAGACTTTTTGTATATCTTCCTTAGACGTTGGCAGACATTCGTCCTGTAACTTGGCCAGAGTACGTGTATACTCAACAGGTAATATGTGATTGATAGCGGCAAATCCCTGGCCCACTTTTATATAGAGGCCGCCATTTAATAGACATGTCTCTAAAAGTCGATTGGCACTATTTTGGTGCACTAATTTTCTCTTCGCTTCATATTCTGGATCCTTCTCATTCAACAACATGTAGTCAACGGCTATCAATGTAGCTGTTTTTAAAGAACGGCCAAACCGAACAAATGCGCCACAGTATGTAAAATCGTTGACAATGCCATCGTAACAGAGGGCACAACCTCCTGCTACCAATGTTCCAACTCTAACATAGGACACATTTCGCCAAGAGAATGAATGGTTATCTCCCTTTTGGATGACGGAGCGTCTGCCATGAATGATTCCGGTCCTGTTGCATTGTCTTCGAAAACCCAGCCGAATTAGCTTTCAATTGAATTTGAAATGGAATCATATTCTTTTCCATGAAATATAGCATGAGGACTTACAGGTGTTCGTTGCATTGCCACAAAAGAATTATTGCTACGAACATTGGCAACAGCTGTTTACATCACAGCTGTTTCGGCAAATGGTCCGAGGAAAAGGTTCAGCAACAGATAGTCATATCCACGACTATCTCATTGACTAGAAAATTTGATATTAAAGAAAGAAATTAATAACGCTAACACATACAAAAAATATAAATAAAAAAAATTTCAATCCATATAATTATTAATTCTAAATTTATCTAAACCAAACGATGTAACTTTGAATTTAGTGTCAAATTTGTCCATGGACTTATCGATAGCCCAGAGTCGCGATATTTTTTCAGCATATATATGTTCCTCAACCACATGTTTCTATAAAGAGAAAACACACGCACCCACTTACACTAATATGTTCCTTCATTCCTACACTTCCTTTACATCCTGCACTATTGACGCTCTTCACATGCCATAACATCTACTTTCTTATTTGCGCGGGTGTAATAGTATCGGTATTCAAAAAATATCGCAACCAAGTCGAGTGCAGCAGAGCTACCAGCTCTATTTTATAAGCAAAATATTTGCAATTTATTCTTCTTGGTATTAATACAAAATGGAGAACACTGTTTGGCTAGCATAAATAAAATAATAAATCAATTCGCTAGTTTCAATATTAACTCGAATTGCACTACCAGCTGTTTGCATATCCAACTTTATGTTTGGTGGCATCCCTAGCATTCTGTATACGAACGCCGCTTTGTTTGTTTCGCCGACAGCCGACATATTCAATTCTTTTTATAGCGTGCACTTAAAGTAAATAGCAATTGTTTATTTTAGAAAGAAAGACCAGGTACAGAAAAGAAACAAGCCCCGTTGAGTAGCAGTGATTGGGATCCACTGAACGAAATGTCGGGCACCATACTTGAGAATCTAAGCGGACGCAAACTGTCCATATTGGTCACCAGCCTGATGCTGTGTCAAGTGGCATGCTTCCTGATAGGCGGCTTGTATGCGCCTGTACCCGCCGGCCATCAAATCGTAGTGGGCACCCGATGTCGTGATGTACCCGGGCGTCAAAACGACACAGACTTCTTTCTCTACTCTCGCGGTAATGGAGCCTGTAAATCCCTACAGGATATAGACATCGAGCAGGATCCACTTAAAATGGCCAATCAGTTGGTGTACGTCTTCCAAATACCGCTGCCACGCGAGAACAAAACACTGGAATATTCACGCTGGCAACAGAATCTCATCGGAGTGCTGCAGGTTGACATTGCATACGATTCCTCTTCGGAGTTTCGTGAGCCGCCCAACGAGCTAAAGCTAACCATTGACACACGTCTTGCGTATCGGAACAAAAACGATGCGCAGAACGACTGGAAACCGTATGCGCACAGCATTGAGCAGCGCTTCTTGGATTGCCATGTCCAGCAAAATAGTCTCCACGAAACGTTCTACACCTGTGATATAATACCTTTGTTTGAGTTGGGCGCACTGCATCACAATTTCTATCTTCTTAATCTACGCTTCCCTATGGACACACCAAAGCGCTTGAATCTCCAGTTCGGTCATATGCACGATCTGACACTCACAGCCATACATCAAAACGGAGGCTTCACGAAGGTCTGGCTCACGCTGAAAACAGTGCTCTTCCCGTTTGTGATCGGTATTATGATCTGGTTCTGGCGGCGCGTGCATATACTTCAACGTTCGCCCGCCCTACTGGAATACATGTTGCTGTATCTGGGCGGAGCTCTGAGTTTTCTGAATCTACCATTGGAGTATCTAACGCTAGGCCTGGAAATGCCGTACATGCTGCTGCTGAGTGATGTGCGCCAGGGTATCTTCTATGCAATGCTGTTGTCCTTCTGGCTGGTGTTTGCCGGCGAGCATATGCTGATACAGGATTCACCCAATAAGTCGACTATACGCTCACGCTATTGGAAGCATCTATCGGCGGTTGTGGTCGGCTGCATCTCGCTCTTTGTATTCGATATTTGCGAGCGTGGCATGCAGCTACGCAATCCCTTCTACTCCATCTGGACAACGCCGTTGGGAGCCAAAGTGGCAATGAGTTTCATTGTGCTGGCTGGCGTCTCGGCAGCCATCTACTTTCTCTTCCTCTGCTACATGGTCTGGAAGGTGTTCAAGGATATTGGCGACAAACGCACCTCGTTGCCGTCCATGTCCCAGGCTCGACGACTCCACTACGAGGGTAAGTTGACAGATTCAAACTTATAGGGGGAATACGAGCAGAGTAGTAGGCGATCAGTTTGCTGAGCTGAGCTGTAGGTTCGCAGTCGCATTAATCACTTTATTTCTGGACGAATTGTTGATAAAAACTTAAACAAAATGTCTAAGGCTCCGGAAGCCACCATGGATCAGCCGGCTTATGCCTGCTTCTTCTGCGTGATGGGCGCCACCACGGCAATTGTCTTCACCAATTTGGGGGCTGCGTATGGAACAGCGAAGTCTAGTCTGGGCATCGCATCGATGTCTGTAAGGCATCCAGAGCTGATCATGAAGTCCATCATACCGGTTGTAATGGCCGGCATCATTGCCATCTACGGTCTGGTTGTCTCTGTTTTGCTAGCCGGCTCGCTGTCCACGCTCTACAATGTATACAGGGCGTTCCTGAATCTAGGCGCTGGCATAGCCGTTGGTCTGTCTGGTTTGGCATCCGGCATTGCGATTGGAATCGTTGGCGACGCTGGTATACGGGCAACTGCGCTGCAGCCGAAGCTCTTCATTGGCATCGTCCTGATACTCATCTTTGCGGAAGTCTTGGGCCTGTACGGCCTCATTGTGGCCATCTATTTGTTCACAAAGTAAAGGGAATTGTTGACCCATATTGACACTATTACGGCTATCTCTAATATATGTTTGTGGGAATCTGTTTGTGGGAATCTGAGTGAATTGGAGTGTTTTCTTTTGTAGGTCTTATATACCGCTTCAAATTCCTCATGCTGGCCACTCTGCTCTGTGCCGGCCTGACCGTCGCCGGCTTCATAATGGGCCAGATGGCCGAGGGGCATTGGAAGTGGAACGAGGATATTGAGATTCAGCTAACCTCAGCGTTTCTCACCGGCGTCTATGGCATGTGGAACATCTATATCTTCGCGCTGCTCATCCTATACGCGCCCAGCCACAAACAATGGCCGATCATGCGGCACAGCGATGAGACGACGCAGTCCAATGAGAACATTGTCGCCTCCGCAGCCAGCGAAGAAATTGAATTTAGCAATCTACCCTCCGACTCGAATCCCACTGAAATATCCTCGCTCACCTCGTTCACACGTAAGGTGGCCTTCGACTAAGCAAGAGTTGGCCATTCTCTACACTCACGTCGTGTGCCAAACTATTCCCAAGTCTCGCTCTTGGCGCAGGTGCATCGCGCTTCGGGCGCATTTTTCATTAGTATTACATTAATTATTACCAGCAACGTTTCTTGCCTAGTTTTTTGCATATGTATTATTACTCTCAGCATATAGAATTTTATCTATGCATGCTCAAAGTAGTGTCCAAGTCGCAAGTTTTTAACTGATATTTGTAGTAAATGCGTGTACTTATTTATTTTCGTCTTCTACGCCTCGGCAGTATTATTATTGAAGGAAACAAAAACTAGCATGTAAGACCAGGCCCTAAATCGAACTTTTTTCGGTTGCATGCACAACAGCATTTGAGAACAACATCGAGATAAACTTATAAAGATATACATATATATATATATATATAAAGATACAACCAATTCCGATCAATCTTGTCAACGTAGAGCAATTTTTTTACTCCAGTAGCAATTCAATAAATAAAGAAAAGCAATATTTAAATGAAATGCTCCAGTCGGGCACTACCAAATGATCCGCTGTGGCGTGCGATAATTTTTCCAATAGAACTCTTTGGTTAAATACACATAAAAAGTGAATACGTTCAGGAGCAGATGCGCTCCCAGCTCCAGCCACTCGGCGTACCCCTTGCGTGCGGGTCGCGTATGCAGTCGGAAGATTATGTACGGGACTAGGAAATATCGCAGCTCGAGCAAACGCTGGAAGCACAGCACCAGCACCAGTGCCACCGGGTACATCAGCTTAAAGCTATCGGGCATATGACGAAGTCCATTGCAGAGGATAGTAAGAGCCACCAGATACACCGGCGTCATGGCATATCGGAACCACCAGAAACGTCCATACAGACGATTCCACACATAGAAGGTATAGTGACGATTATCCGCTAGCAGGTAAGGATGTACCACGGTATTCAAATGTATAATCACACCTATGAGCAGCGCCGCCAGTAAGGCCAGTATATAATGGCGACGCAGCAGGGCCAAGGCGGGCCACAGTTGGCGCACTGTATTGGTGATGGCAAAGCCAGCAGCGAAAATCGCAAAGTAAAACAGCTGCGGCAGATGGAGGGTAGCTTCATGAGCGCTCTTATCGCCTACCACAATGGACCCATTGACGAAAAGGAAGCCAACGAAAGGCAAGATGATGGAAGCGTAGAAGCAGCATTTGGCCAAAACACGTAAAATACAGTTGCACGCCAGCTGTGGGCTACCCAGCAGATGTAGCCAAAGCTGTAAACGAAATTAGTTGGTGCAACTTTTATGGTCAGATGTTTGAACGAGCTCACCTCACTGCTGAATAGCCGCATGGATGTCTTACTTTTCGTGCTGCACTGATGCACGATCGTGTTTAGAATAGTGATGCCACAGCACATGCACACCCATACGATGTTCGTCTGGCGCATGAGCACGCTAGCAGCACCGAAAACCGCTGCCGGCAGGTGAGCCTCTTGTTGCCAATAGTTGTAGAACAACAGAACCATGGTCAGGGCCAATGTGTCCGTATAGTAGAGATGACTAAAGAAGTACAGAGGAGGCAGCACAGACATTGTTATTGCCTCATGCGCCGCATAGGCATTGCGCCCAGTGCCAGCCAGCGTACTCCTGCGTATTTTGTACAGCAATAGAATGTTGATGCCGGCACCGATTAGACTGAGCATACGCAAGCCTGTCGCAGTGCAACAATTGATTGGATTAAGCACCAATGCGATCAGATAGAGGCCAGGGAAGGTTGTGATTTTTGAGTCCCACTGAAACAGATGCAAATCATAATGGTGGTTTCAAGGCAATTGCTTTCCTCGCTGCATACCACGTCAAATTGCTTCCGGCAGAAAGCCAAGCCTTGGGGAATATGAAATTCTTCATCGATTATGTACTCGGCCGTGCCGTTCACCCGTAGAAATAACGGCAACGAGTATAACACAAAGCCAACCGGTAATACCAATTTCCAGGACCACGACATATTCAGATATCCATTGATCACAGCTAGAAATTGATTTCTTCAAAATGAGTTGCTTATCAGATGCCGGCTTTTGTAAATATCGTTCTAGCGGTGAAAGTTATCGATAATTTTTATTGACTACTGCACAATGTTTGAAATATTGCAAACTTAACATTGCATCTCACAAATAGTTCAAACATAAGTGTAACTTTAGATCCTACTAATAATTAAAAATTCAACTATTTTCAACGACACACAAATCATTAGAAAGCAACTTGAAAATGCTTTAAGATAATATACTTACTTTTCAGCACCTCAAAATCTTTGACTTTTTCAGTATTTTGGTATTTTTTAAATAGTAGGCATTCTCTATTAATTGAAAGCTGGTTACCTTAGAACTAAACAGCTGTTTATTAAGGTGCAATTTTCTCCAGATTTGTGTGCACTGCTCATTTTGGCTGTTCAGTGATTTGGCATTGTTCATTTTTTTGTGTGGGAACGTGCATGCTTGCATGCATTGTTCATATTACTGTAATAAATGAGCTTAAACATATTGGATCTCAACGATGACTGCATTGCATGCATTCTTAGATTCTTGCCAATTGATACTCACCTAAGCTTTGCAAAAGCTTGCACTCGGTTCCAGAATGTTTGGCTAATCTATCAAAACTACATTTATACTCGAGTGGAGCTGGGAAAAACATGCAAAGAAGGCTTGAAACAGGAGTTACTCCTCTTACGCCAAATCAACAAACATGTGAAGCATATCGCTATAAACTTCAACAGGCATTTCGCCTGGAGTGGTGGAACTTTCATGCAAGCAGTTAGAATTTTGAAAACAATGACTGCACTTGAGCGTGTCACACTGTGGATTAAGGACAACGAGCCATATACCACATATGAACGTATTTTACGTACATTGTATCATTTGCCAAATATTAAAGGAATTGCCACCTATCAAGACAGTAAGCTAAAGTATCTAATTAACGCATGCGCAGAACATTAAGTATATTCTTTTTGATTTGTTTATTTTCAGCTACTTTTGTAGAAAGCTTATATATGTTCGACAATTGTGAGAGTCTGCTTGCCGAATCTGCTGTTAATAGGAATCCTTTATTGGAATCCATAAATAACCATACCAAAGTGCATATAGTGTTATTGAAAAATGCGTCCATACGTCCGACTCTCGAAGATCTGGTGCGTCATACGACCTGTACAAAGGAGCTCACCTTTAGTATGACCCATCCCGCCGTTGACTACATTCCCTTGGCCGAGCTGCCAGAGTTATGCGAATTACATATCTTTGGGGATGATCAGAATCTTGATTATGGTCCTTTACTGCCACTGGTTACAGTCATAGCAAAAAAGTTGTCGAATAAGTTGCATACCTTGACTATTAATGCGCCAGGGCTAGGATATACCGAAGCCTGTCAAATCGCTCAAATTGGTACATTAGAACGCTTAGATTGCCACTTTAGTGATCCACATTGCTTAGAAGTATTGACCGCACTCGAGAAGTTGAAGGATCTTTTTATTGAGCTGCCCAAAACTAGTCCGATTGACGATATAGTTCTTAATGTTATTAAGCATTGTCAAAACTTAAACGTATTCCGTATAGACATACCAAATTTGAGTCCTACATTCCTCGATAAAGCACATCAGATATTAGAAGAGATCCGAGATCCAACCAAACAGAAGCCATTGATCCTTATGCTTGGGCTTAACTGCGATGAAGCCGACAAGGTGAGTACAACATGATTGATAAAAATGACTTTATGATTTGGTCAATGATTCACTTGCAGCAGAGGGATCGATACTTTAAGGTCATTCAACAGGAACTAGTGAACTGGTAGGCATCACAATAGAATCATTGAAGTTCATGTGTTTTATATGTATTTTATTCAGCATAATAATCGCGTATAACATAGATAATTAACAAACAATACAACTTAATGACTACCAAGAATCCATGCAGTTGGAACTGCTCAAATATGATCTAGTGAATTCTTCAATATTCTGAATGTGACGCAGCTGAACTTGTAGCTCGGCTTAATATATATATGTGTGTAAATTATTATTATTATATGTAGGTAGATGTTGTACCTCATTGGATGAAGGTTCCATGTCATATTTTTTTTTTTTTTTTTTTTTAATAAGACGCGTGAAATTTAGCGCCAAAAAAAAAAATATATATATATATATATATATGTATAAATATATTCCTAGTTCTCCAAAGGAATGTATATTGTGTAGTTTAATTAATAAAAATTTTACTCAAATCGAATGGCTTTTGCTAGAGCTTACTTAAAAAGTGCTTTGCTTCGATGTATGGAAGGTTTGGCTTTGCAGCTCGACAGTCCGAGTGTGAGCAAATGTGACGTCACAATGTGGAGATATTAGAACGATTTGCATATCTAGTATTTTTCTCTGTCGTCCTGCGCACATGATCATAACAAAAACTCCACCTTGCGCAGTCGTTGCTACTTGTTGACACTCCTGTAAATCATCGGAGCGGAGCGGTCGTTGGTCTTTGTGTGGCGCAACTTGATTGTGGCGAATTGTGAGGCGCTGCAAAGATTGACGGACGTGGGGAATAGAAAAGAGCAGCTGCACTGCGATACATAGCTAAGCAAAAAGGGTACTACTGAATAACAGCACTCACACGCGTAGCATCTTTTTAAAATATATTAAATCCAATTACAGACAGGACTGTGAACAGATTTTTTTTTTTTTTTACATACTCATTTGATTATGGAGTGGGGCTAGTTACGGAATACATCTACGGGTCTGTAATTTGTGTTTAGCTTTCAGTAGCCTATTGAATAGTTGCGATAAATACCGCGTCGGCTGCAAATATAAAATGCATTTAATAACATTTCTCACTTATTGGATGTGGGGGTGCTATAGGCATGTAACATGACGCAAGAGCTTATGCATGTAAAAAAAAA
>JABVZY010000001.1:12651591-12673136 GCA_020883555.1 Drosophila nannoptera | reverse complement strand
AACCTTACTTGCATTGAGCTTGCGCAGTGCCTCATTTGCCTCCTGCTGCGACACCTCGTGATCCAACTTGAACTCCTCATAGCTGGCCCTGCCTATCGCCGGCTCCATGATCTGCTGCTCCTCTAGGGCCGAGCAGTGACTGATTGTTAACACCAGGCACAGATACGTGAACGTAATCTGGCTGACATTCTTGACTTTTGTTGCACATATTCTTTGGCAGGAACTTTGTTTATCACTCGTCTTATTGAGAATCTGGCGGCCGGACGGATTTTCCAACGTTTGCTTCATAGTGTTCAACGAGAGAGTTTCTACTGTGATCGTTTTTCACTCACATTAATTGTTTTTTTTTTGGTATTTGATTTTTATATATCGTATTGAGTGCGTTTCGTTGTTTGTTCTCGTAATTTGATCCGATTCCGTAAGTCGTGCCTGGTGCTACATTGCATAGGCGAGAGACAGAGGGAGACAGAGAGAGAGAGAGAGGTAGTGAGTGAGAGAGGGGCTTGGGGGTGTCGCTTTAGTACATATGAAATGCGGTCATCCAGCCTATGTCCCACTCTTAATATTTAGTTTCACTGATCTGAAGTTTTCCGGGCGACTGCCTCGATTTACACAGCACACCTGATTGACTCGTAAGTATTTTCCGTTCGGATTCTTAACGCTCAAGTTGAAGCTAAGCCGTGAAATGGAAATCTAATAAGCCGTACAATTATGACCAACTGTAAATTTCCAGTAAAAAAAAAAAAAACACATAAAAAAATATAGTTTTCGTACAATTTATATACTATTTGTTTAAAACTATTTCAAGAATTTAATGTTTCTTTTTTCTTTTTGAGTTTTCTTTGAAATGCTGCAGCACTTATTTATTAGCATTATATTTTTATGTTTTATTTCCACACATCACATCAATTATTGTTGCACATTTTTAGCTGTCGGCTCTTTGGTAACGTATAAATGATTTTTGGATTTTTGGATTTTTTTTTTCAGTTTTGAGTATGTTTGGTATTTGGCGTCTAATTTATTATCCAGCGATCGGGCGACTCATTCGGCGCGTTCTTCATTCATAAATTTTCAAATGCACAGCGGGAAAAGTCTTTTTCGAAACCTACGATAATCACTTCAGTCCACCACAAAAAACAACACGACGAAGAAGAGCCATCACGACGTTTCGTTTTTTCGCATAAAATGAACCGCTTAACGGTACGAGTAGCAGCAGCAGCAACCGTATTAGAAGCAGCGACAACCACGTCCGCTCCGTTGTCCATGCAAAATCATTCTGATCGATGCGTCGCGGCGCGCCTAGCATGAAGCGAAAAGCGGCCGGCACCGACGATTGACGGGCTTTGCCAACGGCACGATCATTAAGTAAATATTGAGAAAAAAAATGGGTAAATAAAACTTGATTAAATAAAGTGAACCCTTTTTTTGATAAGAATATATTGCGGTCTATACGACAAGTTGCGAGTAGTACGTAATCCGATTACTGCGATTCGAATGGACTTCGGTGGAATTCGCGTGATTCCTGCCAATATTCGAGCTATTACAGCTACTAATTAATCATTTAATCAGACTGTGCACGGTCCATTTGGGAGCTGACACTCAATAATCTTCAGATAATTTGTTAGATTCGAAGCGGAACACGCATTCCTGCCGGCTGCTGCCGCGGCCATTCTCGTGACATACATTCAAATAATTTTTCCATAATTTATGCTCACCTCGGCCCCCCCGTTTTCAAATCGAGGGATCTGCATAGTCTCATAATTTGTTCAAAAATAACACACACACACAAACACACACGAACACACTTTTGTGTTGAGGAACCGTTCCCGACCCGACCCCAACCCCCTTTCTATTTTTTTTTTTTTTTTTGTTTAAATTTGATGCTGCTGCAACCTGTTGGACCAATAGCCCCCCGTCCCGATCCCACCCTCGCCTGCAGTTTCTGTTGTCGAGTTTGCGTTAATGTTTTGAAAGCAAAATTTTATGGATGCCACTGTCTAGTATTACACAGATAGAGCTATTAAAATTTTGTGTTCAGTTCTGGCCTACAAACTGGGGGCGGTTATTGTTTTCTTTTGCGGCTAGCCGAAAAGCCTTTGGCTTACCTTTTCGTAAAAGTTCTATTAACCGAAAATAGCTGTCACATGACGACACCCGCAGAGGAAATCACCAGATACTGTCTGGAAGGATATTGGCTATAGCTATCTGTGTCAAGGCAAATGGGAGAGTCAGCAGCTGTCAATGGAGGCAAGTACATAGAGGTGTGTCTGAAATGGCTTTCAGGCACGCGGACTTTAGCAAAATATAGTATATAGTTTATATATACACATGTGAATAATATGTGCTATATACATACATATATATATATATATATATACATTGCAATGCTTTTAATTAAGTCAAATTTTTCTTAGAACTTTTAGTAAAATGTTTCCTTCCTTTTAATTTTGATTTGATAATTTCGTCTTTTAGGTAAATCGCGCTTGAAACGCGCGCGACTTTCACAGCTTCACCTTTGGCCAAAAAAGACGCGCCCGAAACGCGCGCCATTGCGCGCGTAGCAGCTGGCGCAGACCGTAATTCATTCCGCTGCGTCTTGGCAACAATCAGACAAAACAGTAAAATTTATGATCATTTTCACACTGAACAATCAATCAGCAAATCGGCCCAGATATGCTTTCTATATGTATGTATATAGTGGAGAAAAAGTAGATCATAATGAAACTATTTATAATGGGATACCCTACCAAGCCACCACCCCACTGTCTATACCCCCTCCCCCTTTCTCCTCTGTCCCGTCTCACACGCCCCTTCCGTACGCCAAGTGACTACAGCGAGTACATTAAAACGCTCTCAATGCGTGAATTTTTCGAATAGCTGCGGGGGATTTGGCTTTGGCAATAGATTTTTGTGTTTCGCCTTTTTTCGAGATTTTAATCGGAGCACAAATTTGTCAATATATTTAGAGACAAATGATTTTAGCTTTTCAGCTTTTCAGTTTTTCAGCATTTGTTACAAAACTTGCGACAGTTCAAGTTCGTTTGGTTTTGAATAATAATAACGAAACGAGCAGGGGAAAAAACGTGCATAGATAGTTTTTTTTTTTTTTTTTTTTTTTTTTGGTAATTGTTACCCAGGTTTTTTCGATGTTTTTTATTTTACTTTTTAAATATGTGGAATAAACTATTTTTGTTTTGTTGTGGAGTATGTTTTTTAGTAGATTTGGTTGTTGTTGTTTTCGAAACGCAATACACGAGACTCGAACGGCGACTGAAAGCGTGACGCATTCGGCGACGTTGCGGCGCCGACAGCTTGCGGCTATGGCAACAACTCCACAAATATCCTTTGTCCTTTGTCCTGTTAGCACCCTCTCAGGGCGAAGCGATAGCAACCCCTGCGACTGGCTGACTGTGTTTGCGTCTGGCAATGCCCTAAGCAAGGTAAAGCGACTGCTTGAGAATGAGGCAGACAGACAGAGAGAAGGAGAGAGAGCGAGCGAGCGAGTGAGAGAGACTGCTAACGGTAGCACATGCAATATGATAGGCCATTCGTAAGCAACAGGCTACCCACATCAAACCCAAACAAACCTGCGCAACGGCGCATAGAACCTTTGCCAAGGACCAGAAGTCACAGATATCGAGAAAGAAAGTTTGTTTAGGTCGCCAAGATACAGAGAGAGAGAGAGAGAGAGAGAGAAAGAGAGAGAATGAGCATGAGAATGTCTGCCTGTGAAATTATTAAGTCTTAGTTTATATGATGGATGACTGCGTGCGCCAGGTGTGCAGACAACACAAGAATTTGCCAAAGTAAAACATAAATGAAACACGGCCAGAGCCATGAACAGGTTCGTCAAGAAATTTCAGTAAATCAGTCTTTAAGAGCTGCAACTCATAAACTTATCGCTCTGAATTTTGCGATCCTTATCGATATCTTACTGCCTCCTGGCATCACTCCCCTTTAGTGCGCTTTATCCAACACTGGCCGAACTTCGCCATGCCGTAACAAGACGCAATTTGTTCAATCACCGAGCAGTCTGATTTTAATCGCCATCTCACATTCTCACATCTTTCGCTTGGGGTAGGACAGATTTGTCTGTCGCCCGTCTTCCCCTGGCCCGCCCTAGTTCTACAAATAATGCATTCATCTATTTGGCAACAGCGGTATCAGCTGCAACCCGCCGATGCACACGCTAATAAATAAAGCACGCGGCTCGCAGCATTCAAATCGATTTGTTTATGACACTATTATCGAACATTTCTCGAATATAAGAATACCTGGCACACACACGCAAACACATGGCGTATGAGCGACGCATCAACTCAAGCGGTTAAGCGTCAACGATTAGCTGCCAGACAAAGACGAAGGCCCCAGCTGTTAATGATGGGCTGAGCGACAGTGGTTGCCCGAGAGGAGGCACAGGGGCTGCGTGAAGGAGATAGAACGGAATGGAATAGCCCAGCATGGGTGGGGGAGGTTCCAGCTAGTGGCGGATTCAGCGCACAAGTGGCCATTGGCATGAAGCCAATTCGATGCTTGACATTTATTATGATTGGCTTATTAGGGCACATTCGCAACGTGCAGCCATCGGAGCGCAGTGGGGAAGGGGTAGAGGCAGCCGTTGTCGCACTGATGGGCCATTAACGAACACAGAAGAACCATAGAGCAAATGCTCATTTATAATCTGCATTCGGAAGAGGAGAAGTAATCAGAAACTGGAAGATTTACAAGTGAGAGGGCCATGAAAAAAACATTTTTTATGCAATATCCCGCAGCCATAGAAATACGATAGAGTTACGTGTGACTAATAATGACAATTATTCGTATACTCCATCTGGTTATCAGTTTCCTGTTCTACATAGAGTGGGAAGAACGTTTTCCCAAAAAAACAAGAAAAAGGAATTTCAGGGCTTCATACAGTTATATATGACTATATAGATAATGTATGCAAAGTTTTGGGGGCTCGCAACAAAATCCAGTTCAACGCCATTCGACAAGCGCGTGGTTCATGAGTATTACAAATACATATATATGTATAGTATAGGTATAGGTATAGTTGCTTTATAGCCCAGAAACCAGTAGAGCTTATGAATATTAAAGCGTCAGCCGGCAAATTGTTATACAAATCCGAAATAACAATTTCATATCAAGAATGAATTTTGGCTGCCCTGCATAATGAGCGACAGTTGTTGGGCGTGGCAAGAGAAAAGCGGCTGGCAAAGGAGGAAAAGGGTGTACTTTATCGGGCGGAAAAACTTTTAGTTACCAACATTTACACACTCTGATAACGGCAAGTGCCACCTGTTGCCGTAAACAAATTCTGCAATTTGCATTTAAATATGCGAACAACAAAAACAACAACATGATAGCAACAATAACAAATAGATTCTTAATATAACTTAGCAAAATTAAACGTAAACAGAATACTAGTTTGACATGTATATTCAAATGAGGGCTCGTGCTGTTGCTAGTACAGGACAGGATTTACACATGGTCAACAGATCGGTTGATTGGCCTAGCCTATATAAAGCCAGCATTTCAGCATGGCCTGGCCATAAACGATTTGTGAAGATCTGCGGATCGCTGCTGCATTCCACTGAGAATATTGTATATCGCGTGTGAGGAAGACTTAAGCATCAATTGAGTCTGAGTGATAATGGTAAAGATGCCAATAGGTGTAGGTGCGCGTGTGTGCGTGTGTGTGTGAGAGTGAGATCCATGAGTTTCTCTCGATGTGCTTATACTTTTCGCAACTAAATTGAACTTCCTTTTGCCCATCTCTTCCCCATAGACAAGCTATACTGACAAAGGATCCAAAGTAAGCCGAAAGACCTATTGAGCCTCTTAGTGGCCATTATTAATCTATTGATTTCATGTAGCCAGAAGCCGGCAAATTCTTAAGCTTTGATCATCTAACGTTTTACGTTGGCAACGCCAAGCAGGCGGCCAGTTATTATACAACGCGTTTGGGCTTCGAACCGCTTGGCTATCAGGGATTGGAGACGGGCGAGAGACGCTATGCGAAGCATGCTGTGCGCCAGAATAAGATTGTCTTTGTGTTCGTATCGGCGTATGGCACCGATGACAAGGAGCATGGCCTGCACCTGATGCGGCACGGTGATGGTGTCAAGGATGTAGCCTTCGAAGTGGAGGATTTGAATGCTATCTTCAGCCTGGCAGTGTCCCGGGGCGCTGAAGTGGTGCGCGACATCTGGGAGGAGAGCGATGCATATGGTGTCGTGCGATTTGCCACCATTAAGACAGTAATTAACAGTTAATCCAAGTTTCGAGAAATCCTTTTCGAGTGGCTCATTTTTGATTTTCAGTACGGCGACACGACACACACCTTTGTGGAGCGTAATGGCTATAAGGGTGACTTCTTGCCAGGATTTAAGCGTGGCGTCAAAGATGTCCTGCTGGAGAATCTGCCGCCAGCAAAGCTGAACTTTATTGATCATGTCGTGGGCAATCAGCCGGATTTGCAAATGGAAAGCGTGGCCGCATGGTATGAGCGCATTTTGCAGTTCCATCGTTTCTGGTCGGTGGACGATTCACAGATTCATACCGAATACTCGGCTCTGCGTTCCATTGTTATGGCCAACTATGAGGAGACCGTCAAGATGCCCATCAATGAGCCGGCCAATGGCAAAAAGAAATCCCAGATTCAAGAATATGTCGACTACTATGGCGGAGCTGGCGTCCAGCATATCGCCCTCAATACGGATGACATTATTGGTGCTGTGAGCAATTTGCGGGCACGCGGCACGGAATTCCTGACCATACCGCCATCCTACTATGATATACTGCAGGAGCAGCTCTCCCACAGTCGCACTAAGATCAAGGAGGATATGGAAATATTGAAAAAACTTAATATATTGGTTGATTTCGATGAGAACGGTTACCTATTGCAGATCTTCACCAAGAACTGCCAGGACAGGCCGACCCTTTTCTTGGAAGTTATTCAGCGCTTCAACCATAATGTAAGTCTTGAATTTGTCAATGTAAATTTATATGTATAACAAAATATATTTTAGGGTTTCGGCGCTGGCAACTTCAAGTCGCTCTTCACGGCAATTGAGATCGAGCAGGCGAAACGCGGCAATTTGTAAATAACTAAATAAATTCTATGTGTCCATATCAATAAAGAGCATATCCTAAGGGTTTAACTAATTATTCATTTATTCCGGCGAGTAACTGTTTCATTTCGCGTCTCCTCGCCGGAAAATGAGACCATGTGCGGATTCCAAAAGCCAGGCGGCGTATTGTTCTCCAGCTCACGCTCGTGTCTGCAATTCTGTAGATACATTCGAATCTTTTCATCCGTCAGATTTGTGTCCATGAACGTGATGAACTGTAAAAGGAGGTGTAAGGATATCTAATATAGTTATATTTATATATATGTATATATGGAATAGTTTACCTTTTCGCACTGGGGACAAGAGATATTGTATCGTTCCTTTATGTTCATTTCAGGCTCCTCTTTGATTACGATGGGCTGTGGAAACACCTCCTCTTCCTCTGCTTGATCATCATCATCTAATTCAAAATCAGCTGGCAGTTTGGTTGATTCATTTCCGAAATCATTTTGTGGCTCTGTAAGAGGCTCAGGCTTTATTTCAACCAGCTCCGCAGCAGATTTCGCTTTGGCTGCCTCCATTTGACGCTTTCGGATTAGCTCAGACTCGAACTTTTGCAGCTTTGTCAACGATACTTTGTCATCCTCCTTAATGGCCTCCTCCATAAATGCCATAGTATTCAAACAGTTTGTAGCATCAATGCTATCATCAATGAACACAATATCCTGAGTGGCAGGTGTGAGCATCATGACACTGGACGTTTCTGAAGTGCCGCTCATGGCCGGCAAGATAACATCTGATGATGTTGGCCGGGGTGTTGTCGGATCGGGACACAATTCAAATAATGATTCGTCCTCATCCATATTAAACACTGGCTTCTTATCACTGCTCGTTTTTGTTGCGAGGTTTACGATGGGTTTGATGTCTAAGGCGCCGCTGTTCTCGGATCTGCAAACTTATTTAAGGTTATTTTTCTGGTTATATAACGAAATTGAGAATGCTTTGAAGCAGCTAGCTAACCTGCGCAACAGCGAGCGGGATTGCTTTGCTTGTCTTAATGTGGAAAATAAATTCGGACTTGATTCAATAATATCCTTTTCACAGCCTGCATTCTTCTGCATTCCCGTATCAAATTTCAGTCGAGTTTGTTTGAGTTTGGTTGAATCGCTGTGCAATGTAAGTGACATTTTTGTTTTGGACAGTGACAGCTTGTCTTTGGGAACTTTGCCTAACCACGAACTGTTGTGATCTGGTACTGTTGTTGTGTTTGTTGGTTGTTCATTTTCGCAATTCCGAATGCTCAACTTTCGGCGTGAACTCCACGGCTTATATGGACTTATTGCTGGCTCCGTTTCAGTAATAATTTCCTCCTCATCGTCGTCCGGTTGTATTGCTATATTTCTGTTCAGTGAGTCTTGACTTTCGGGTATAAGTGGCGACATATCGGATAGCACCGTTTCGTAATGTTGTTGGATTTGTCTTTGAGACTTTTTGGGCGAGAATTTACGGCGCTTGGGGCTTGATTTGACACGATCATGACCTTTCCGTAACATATCTAAGGCAATATGGAGTTTCTCATTTCGTTTGTCTAACTGACTTATGATATTTGTATTTTCTGCACATCGTTTCTGCATCACTAGAGAAAGAAAATAGGCATTTTTATTCTGGGATATTGTAGTTCTACTAATAAGGACGCTTACTCATAAAGTGTTCCCTAATGGTGTCCAGTGCGTTTGAAAAACATTTTAATGCTTTCTCGCTATTGCCTTGGCATGTGGTGCAATTCATATTGTCAGTCTAAGGATACAAAAAGCTTATATTTAAGATAAAATTTAAATTCTTAGTCTTTACTTTTATGTTGGGTGCCCAATTGTAATCTAACCAGGGCTGTAAGCTCGAAAATACTTTTAAATACCTGAACATTGGGTGGCAACGCTGAATTCCAGTGCTGTTTAAGGCAGTGTTACAGTGCTATTAATCAACTGCGGAGGTTCATCCAATCTCGTGTTGATATTGAGCAATTTTATAATTTTTATCAATTAAAGTGCGAAGATGGCACATTTGCGCGAAAGTTCGGACAAGGCTTTAAAGTTGTTGCGAACCCTGCCACGCGTTCAAATTGGAAACCTGAGACCCAATCCCAATTCGAAAAAGAATGTAAGACAACTCGCGGCCGGTTAAATAACAACATGTAAATCATCTGTGGTATAATGACATTTGTCATAAATTTTTCAGGATAAACGCGGTCGTGCACAGCATGGAGGAGACAAGCATGGTGCCGGCAATAAGGGATCAGGACAAAGGCAAAATTTCATGCGTCTTGGTTATGAAACAGGTAACCAGCCCTTCTACCTACGCTTTCCATACGAACCCTACTACAAGGGACATCATATGCGCCGGGAATATCCGCCCATTTCGATGCTCCAGCTGCAGGTGCTTATCGACACCAATCGTATTGACATCACACAACCGATCGACGTTTCCACGTTTTGCAACTCGGGTGTGAAGTCCCTAAAGCCGGCAGAACTTCACTATGGGTTTCAGTTAACTGACTATGGTTTGGATAATTTCAAAGCTAAGATCAACATCGAAGTGCAACATGCTAGCGAGGCGGTTATAGCTGCTGTGGAGCGTAATGGTGGCGTCATTCGCACGGCTTACTACGATCCACGCAGTCTTCACATACTGACGAATCCGAAGAAATTTTTCGAAAAAGGCGTACCCATACCACAGCGCATGCTGCCACCCCAGGATGCTGTGGAATACTATTCAGACGCCAAGAATCGTGGCTATTTAGCTAATCCCGAAGAAATCAGCAAGGAACGACTGGTGCTTGCACAAAAATACGGCTACGTACTGCCCCGTATAGAGGACGACCCTAACTACCAAATGCTCACAGCAACCAAAGATCCACGGCAGCTTTTCCACGGGCTAGAGCCCGGGTGGCTTATAAACTTGGTTGACAAAACGATAGCCAAACTAAAAACAACATAAGCATTACCGATTTTTTGTTTGTTACTACGCTTTGTCAAATAAAGAATGTATTGTAAAAAAGGGATTTGGATTAAAGTTACACAGAATGCTAGTATATATATGCATATATCTATCCAATAATTGTCTTTTATATAAACACCTGCTTAGCCGATAGATTCTCCATGAAAGGCTTGACCAAGAAGTTAGTAGCAAAGCAAAAGATCAGACCAAAGCTTATGGAAATGGGCAAAGCAGGCAAGGCCTTGCGCCAAATAGCCAAGAGCAGTAATGTCAGACAGAGGCCAATCAAAATCGCCACAAAGCAGGCAATTGTCGTCGTCCAGTCGCCATATGTGGATGCCTTGCCGACCAGTACGGAGTAAAATATGAAATCGCCTAGACCAAGCTTGATTCCACCTAAAAAATGCATTAGGAATTACATAAATATTTCAATTTTTATAGCTAGATGCTCTTACGTTCTTCTTGAACCTCCGGCTGCGGCTGTTCAGGTGCAGGAACTGTGCGATATTCATTCGCCCGTCGACCACTGCCGTTCTGGGCGCTTTGTACCTCAATTTGACGGCGCGCAACACGCTCGTTTAGATTAGCGGACCATTCCCTTGTGAAACCAGCGGCCTCCTCTGTAAGCAAAAGCAAGGAATATTTAAAGAGTGCATCGACCTAAGATGTTTATAAATTACTGGAAGACATTATGTAAGCGTAGACATTATATAAGACACAACAGCGAACGTGCATTAGCGTTTGCGCCTAAAGCAGGATACCATTCTTTCATTCAGTAAATGATTCAATTGTGCATTGATACATTTAGCCTGACTGAAGCGCAATTTGAAGCTCTCAATTACAAGATTACTACACAGATGCTCAACACAGAGTTTAGAGTAAATTATAATAAATTAATGCATATGTACCGTTTCTGTGCAAATTTCTGTTAAATGTCACTAGTGGCATACCTTCGGCAGCCGCCTGATCCTGCTTTCCCTGATTACCCCGCGAACTACTTGCACCTGATGCACTTCCGCGGGAAGTACTCGGGGCCGAGGCACTTCCCCGCGAAGTGCTTGGACGACAGTTAATTGAACAAGTGGGTAACTCCGGCGATGCCAGCGAGTTGTGTGTGGTTCGCGTTGTGGCTGTGGAATTGCTATTTGACGGTGATGACATGGCCGTTGGCAGGGGCTGTGGCAAAGGTTGTGCTTGAGGTTCTGCTTCGGCATTTTGTCGTGACTGCTGCTGGGGGAGCGGATGCGAGTCCGTTCCTTCTGGTGAAGAGTGGACGCCCATATAGGTGTAAATAACAGTAGCTAGAAATAAATTTTACAATCAGACTATAAACGCTATCAATATGGGAGTTTTGTGAATCTACATACAGGAGTAGATCAAAGCAGGGAAAATTTGCTCATTCCTTTCCTGTGCAGTCTCGACCAATATACGCAATGGCCCTCGCGGTGACAATACAGCGATGAGATCTATAAAAATGATACAAATTAAAGTGGAATCGAAACATTTTCACATGGAACTGTACCCCATATGGAGATGGCGGCCAACACCGCCCATGCAGTCCATTCCGGCAGATACTTGATAAAAACTAGGGCCATTAAGGCTGCTACGAATATAAGGTAGGCCTGTTGCATGCGTAAGGGACCTTGCCAATGTATGGCTATCATCCCAACTACGCCAAAGTTCCACATGATCAATATTGCCGTTGGATAGTCCATCGGAATGTTGAATGCACGGAGCAGTTCCTCCAGATATAAGTAAGAGAAAATAAATAACAGCATAAACGAGGAGAGTATCAGCCAGCCGTGTATGATGCGATAGCAACGTTTTTTGTACAAGACAATCAGCAGAATTGTCATTATTACAACAACGCTCATAAGGATCAACGAGTTCCCGAGAGCATTCCAAAATTTAATACTTGGCTCCGGCGACTCCTCATGAAACGGCGTGTAGAGCCTGTAGAGTATAAACAGATGTCAGATGCGACAATATAGAAAAATAGTATTTTTATGGTGAACCACTTACAGATAGACATCTGTGCTGTTGTAAAAGCTGATCGTATTAATGGTAGCAACCACCACCAACATGCAAAGCGAAACTGGCACAAATAGTTTAATAACATGTTTGGCACCATATTTAAGGCCTTGCTCTTCTTCGTTGGGATGTGAAGGATCAGGTTCACCATCACCGCCACCTGCGTTAAGTCTTGAAGGCCGGGAGCCAGAGTCGCGAATGACAATGCAGGGTACGTCTAAAACAGCCTAAAGAACAGATAAATGTTAGATTGGTTGATTTCCTACATAGCTTTTTGCTGAACTTACCCCGTCAGCTTGATCTACATTTTCGATAGCGTCATCATCATTGGAGCCATAATTTCTACGTTGTTGTTGTTGTGGTCGTTGCCGCCTTGGAGGGCGCTCCAAACGCTCTGCTGCGCCGCTCTGGTTGCCCTGCTGCCCATCAGCGTCCGCCGCTGAGGACAACGACGACGATGACGGCGATGGGGCGACGTGTGCATCCATGAGCGGTGTGCGTTCGTTAGCCGCCGCCTCCTTAGCTTTGTAAGACGCCCACCTTGCTGCCGTATTTGGATCACGTCTTTAAAAGTTCGCAATATTGAGATCGTAAGTATGATGATGACATGAGTTTGATGATGGAATAGTGCACTACATACAATAACGGGTATTAAAAAACTAAAAATTTAGCTGCAAACGAAAAACTTTCTTTGGTTTCCGAACGACTCATAGGCAGTTCGAGATGAGCTGCGAAAAATGCATACATATCGATATGAGTATCGAAAGGTTTCGCATTAAAATATATGAGCTATCGATAGATAGAACGGTTTCTAGCATTCGATATACAGCTGGTGTACAAGTCAAGTGTAAAAATAAAAACTACGAAAGATCGTGTAATTCTTATTGCACAAAATATTGCTGTTATAAGCACTTTAAATGCTGCCACAGTGCAAGATCGCGTGACAGGGTCATTTCAATTCAACGAACGCACAGTTCGCCCCAAAATATGATATAAACTTAACGCTGCAATATCTACCGGCCTTTGTCAATTTCTTGTTGCACTTCGAAGTTAAAGCAGAGCAATCGTGTAACGAATTGATATTTGTATGACTTTAATATAATTTGCTAAACGTGTGAATTTCGTAGTGTGAAGCATTGCTATATGCACATGACTAAATGCTCGTATAAAAATTGTGAATATAACCGCAATATTCAGAGTTTCATTCCAAAATGAAATTTGAGTGCTTATTGCTGTTGTCGTGGCTGTGGGCAACAGCAGCAGTAGCAACAGGCGATAATGACTTGATCGTAGGTAAGGCTCGTGAGCGTCGGGACGACAATAAGCTCACTGCAGCCCAGCAGTTGCACAGCCTCATAGATCTGCCGGATTGTCAGGATCTGCAGAAATATTGTACACATCAGAAATCTACGGACAACTTGGCCATGTTGGAGTGCGCCCTGAGCTTCAGTTCGAACCAGCTTGAGGCACTTCCTGACGCCTGCCAGCATGCTCTATGGATGCAGCAACGTCAACTACAGCTAAATTCCTGGGTAGAGCACACGCTTCTGCCCAGCTATTGTCCCGAGGAACAGACCAAGCTCTTGCCCTGCCTGAATTCGGTCGATTTGTGGGGCTGCTTGGAAGACAAACGTCAGGAATTGCCAAAGAGCAACAGCTGTCAGCAACAGCTGCGTCGTGCACACGCGTCTCTCGGCCAGGATTATGTCAATATTGGTGATTTCTATACAGCCTGCGGTTCACTTGTGGAGCAGCACAAATGTGGCCGCATGAATGTGGAACACTTGCCAGCACTGCTCTCTCAGCTGGGCACGGCCCAATGCCTGGTGGCGCAAACGAACCAGGCTACGCCCATGGACCTCAACTGCAAAATGGCCATTAATGCCATCGAGCAGCAACGTGGCATGCTCGAGTTGTTTCGGGTCTGTACTGACGATCTAACTGCGCTCTGTCCACAGGTGAGTGGTTGGTGGTTACGAATAGCTCCATATCAAATTAATTGATTCGGTTTTTTCGTTTTATAGGAGCGCGCCGGCTCGGCAAATGCGTACAAGTGTCTGGTGCGGCACAAGAACGATCCAGCGATGAGTAGCCACTGCACATCGCAGATAACATTGCGCGATCAACAGATGGGCAAAGATTATCGTGTATCTCATGGCCTGGCCAAGGCCTGCAAGGACGATATTAAACAGCATCATTGCCGACGAGGCGTCTCCGAGGATAAGCAGGTGCGACTGGCGCAAATTTTACTCTGCCTGGAATCGGTGTCAAAGAACGGTACAAAGCTAGCACCCGATTGCCTTGTGGAGCTCGATGATCATCGGCGCATGCTCATGACCGACTTTCAGTTGTCGCCCGAGCTGCTCAACGACTGTGCCGATGATATACCAAAATTCTGTCCAGATGAACACAAGTCACAACTGGTCAACGGCCTGTCCAGCACGGGTGGCGAGATTATCCACTGTTTGATGTATCATGCGCGTGCCCGCCGGCAGCAGCGCCGGGTGACAGCGCAGTGCCAGCGGGGACTGGAGGCACTCATCAAAGTCAGCGATGCTGGTGAAGATTGGCGTGTGGATCCTGTGCTGAGGCGTGCCTGCAAGAAAGTTGTGGATCAGGCGTGCAAAGAAGTAGAGGGCGGCGAAGCACGTGTCATGAGCTGTCTCATAGATCACATAGGCAAGCCGGTGATGCAGCCGGAATGTGAGCAGGCGCTGCTCATCATTGAGTACTTTGTGGCGCGAGACTTTAAGCTCGATCCGCAACTGTACAAGCATTGCCGCGACGATGCTGTCAAATACTGTCGTGCCAAACACCAATGGGATGATATACAAGATGTCCAAATGGATCCTGAACGTGGTCCCATGATATTGCCATGCCTGCATCGCATGGCCTACAGCGAGGATGAGCATCAGACATTGCGCAAAGACTGCTTCAGAGAGGTGAAACGCGTGATGCGACAACGTGCCATTTCCGTGGATCTAATACCCGAGGTGGAAGACTACTGTCTATCGGATTTGTCCCAGTTCTGCGGCAAGCTCACCGAAAAGGGCTCTGAAATGGAGTGCCTGCAAAATAAACTTGAATCCTTGCAGCCTGTGTGCAAAAAGGTGGTGACCAAATACACGGAGGAGGAGGCAGCCAACATTGAGCTGAATCCGGTCATTATGGCCACCTGTTCGGAGGCCATGCAAAAGCATTGCTCGGCCATATTGAACGATGAGAAGGATAATGGTGGGTGAAGCAAGCGAAGCAACTTCTTCTATAACTCAAATTTCTACTTTGTCCCTCCTGTAGGCAACATGATGGACTGCCTGATCTCGCACAAAAACGATGCCGATTTGAACAAGGGTTGCCGCGCCGCCATCGAACACTTCCAGATAATCTCGCTGAAGAGTTATCACTTCACTGCCAAATTCAAGGAAGCGTGTCGTGCTCATGTGGTGCGCTTCTGTGGCTCCAGTGCCACCAAAAATGAGGTTGTGGCCTGCCTCAGCGAGGTGATGCGCGACGATACCATCCATGGCCAAAGCCATCGCATACCAAGGGATTGCCGGCAGCAGGTTAAATCGCAGCTGTATCAGCAGCGCGAGAGCGTCCTTTTAGATCCCAAATTGGCCAATCTTTGCAAGAGCGAATTAAAGGAGTTCTGTGACAATCAGAAGGGTCCCGGTCAGGTGAATAAAAATGCAAGTCATCCAAGTCATAATGTTGTCTCCCTCAACACGAAACACACACCCGCAAAGATACCTTAAGCAATGATCTATTTGATGGTGAACTAAATGAGCAAATATTCCCCTCTTTCAGGCTCTCGAGTGTTTAATACAGAAAACATCGCTTCTGGGCAAGAATTGTCATCATTATGTATTCAAGATCAAACGCTCCGAGTTGGGCGACAGTGTCACCGATTACACCTTGATGAACACCTGCAAGGATATGGTCTACAAATTCTGCCCGAATACCGAATCGATGCAGCTGCTGAATTGCCTAAAGACCTACAAGGACGATCCCACCTTTGACCAGCGCTGTCATTTGGTCGTGGTCAATCGCATGATCGAACAAAACACGGACTTCCGTTTCAATCCGACGCTACAGAGTGCCTGCGGCAAGAACATCGATCGTTATTGCTCCACGATTGTGACGCAATCGCAGCAGAACGAGGAACTCAATGGCAAGGTGAGCAGATGTCGAGTTTCAATTGAACGTTTGAGTGTTTGCATAAGAGGAAAGCCCATTGGGAGGAGGTGGGGTAGACCTAAGATTAGATTCGTTGATATTGTGTGGGAAAGAGGCGTGATATATAGTATATCGGAATCAATCAATGACTCGACGTTTCGGTTAAGTTCAAGACGAGTTCACTTGTCTAATTCGTATAATCTACAGTCATACACATATACATATATAAATTTAAAGAAAAAAAAATGTAATTTTGAGCCTTCCCTTAGAGCTCACCTTTGCGGCGTTGTAAGCGCCCATTGTCCGGGTCATCAATGGCCGCCGTCAGCGTCTGGAGGAGATCGCTGCCGCTGGTAATGGTCAGTCCCAGTCGATTATACGGTCCACTGGGGCTGGTCATGGCATGCAAGTCCTTGGGCACACCGTTGATGGCAAACGATGTCCACACGTCGACCATTCGCTGTGCCATCCGCGTGTCGTCGCCCTGCAGGGGATGCGTGGCAAAGAGATAGATATTATCGTTCGAATGATGCACGCCGCCATTAAACGGATAATGATCGTTGCCGAACTCGTAGCCAAATCGCGTATGCTCGCCCTCGTACTCAAAGCTATAGACATAGACGGGAGCGGAGGGGGAACTGTGAGGGAACAACTTGCTGGCCAGACTGATCACCGGCGACTTCATGTAGATTGTGGAGGAGAGCTGGGACAAGGCGAATTAGCTGAATTATGGGTGTGTGTGTGTGTGTATGTACTCACATCAAAGTAGGCGGGCAATGCGTCGCGGTGGGCGTGGCCTTCCAAGAGTTGCGGCGTGAAGAGCAGACGATATAGCAAATTATCGGATAGACCCGTTGGATCTTTGGCCAGATCCAGTAGACCCTGCGCGAACTGACGCACATTCACAGCAGTTATGTTGGGAATCATGGCCAGGAGCTCATCGTAATAAGCTGCCGAGGATTCTCGCTGTACGAATCAATTAATCATGCCGAATCTTGGACTACTCACTGGCGAGCACAAAGGATCCATCGTGCTGTGTGAATCCCGTCATGAGTGGAACATTGCGCTGTGGCTGCTTGGCCAGCTGATCGGGATGCTGCGGCAGGATGCCCTGCAGATCACCGACCAGCGGAGAGAAGGACTCCGATTTGGTGGCCTGCAACAGCTGCTGCACGGATGCTTCGCGAACGCAACGTAACAGATGTGCCTGCTCCAAGCACCGCTGACAGCCCAATTCCTTGCATATTCTCTCCGCCTGTCCGATGGGATCCTTGTTGATTGCCCAGCCGGCAAAGATGGAACCAGATTGAACGATCGCACGTTGAAAGTAGCTGGACGGCGTGCGTGGACTTAACAGCAGAGCGCTTGTAACGCCCGCTCCGGCGCTCTGACCGAAAATTGTCACCTGTGCGGGATCACCGCCAAAATTGTGTATATGCCGCTGCACCCAGTCCAGGGCGAGGAGTATGTCGGCAATGGGCGCATTGCCGGGCAACTCATCGGTTAAGCTGGACAGCCAGCCCAAGGCGCCGACCCGATAATGCGGCACCACCAGGACAATATCGCGCTCCAGCAAATAGTTGGGCGGATGATCCTGCGCAGAACCATTGTAGTAGCCACCGCCATACACGTAGAACATCACCGGCAGGCGCGCCGTGAGCTGTGGGCAAGACAAGAAAGCGGGCCAAGTGTTTTTTACGCAAACCGATCTGGCTTAAAGCTGCCGCACAGTTGGCCCAACAGCAGCAGCTGCTTGCGAAACTGATTGGATATAGGGCACAGATGTCGCGGCGATAACGTAACAATTCCTAATTGGAAAAGCCTCATCTGCTCTGGGGATTTTTTTGTTTCGAAGTGCTGCTTACGTTCTTGGTATAGACGCAGAGATTTAGGCAATCCTCGAGCTGTGCGTCAGGTATCTGTGGATCCAAATGTGTTATCACCGGGCAGCGCTGGCCAAAGTCCAAAGCATCGAGCGTCGCGGGCCAGGGCGACCGAGCCACAGGTGGCTAATGATTGGGGGAAGTAAAATGTGGAAAGTAAACGTCATAAAAAATGTGCGGGTTTATCAGCTTGTATTAACAGACAAACAGAATTGGACTCTTAACCCACACGATAGCGTAAATCTCCGATGGGTGGCTCCGCGTAGGGTATACCACGAAATTGCATAAAACTCTGTCCAGTCCATGCGGTCTGTCCGTAATTACCACGCACAGCGCCCTGTTGTCCGGACAGTGGCACGTCGATGGTTGACATTGGCGTTATTGCATCCGCAAAAGCGTTTAATGAAACTAACAGCCAGATGACGAGGCCGGCGGCACACACGAGACCGCAAAGAGGGAGCATCACGTATACGACTCGGTTACGCATCGAAGTGAACTGAGTGAAGAGAAAATCGCTAGCGAGCCAAATAGTTCTGATTTGACGATCGTTGATTGCGCTTCGTTATCGTCGCGAACATGTCGCTGAGCCCTGAGTTGGCGCAACTATATATTCTAGAGTGAATTAGATATAAGCGGCATTTCGTGGAATTTCATTGAAAATCTAAATCTATTACAGGTGATTGAATGCCTCAAAGTGCAGTTCAGGCAATCGAAGCTGGATGAACAATGCTCTCAGGAGATGATCAAAATACTGCAAGAGCAAGCATTGAACTACAAGCTGAACCCTGTCCTGCAACATTTTTGTAAATATGAGATTGAGGTGCTATGTGAGAAGGACATGAATGCCGATGAACATGGCCAGGTTGAGGAATGCCTAAAGGCCGCTTTTCTGCGCAAGCAACTGATCAATCGCGAATGCAAACTGGAGGTGGCTACGCTAATAGCCGAGACCCAAGCGGATATACATGTGGATCCTATTTTGGAAGCGGCTTGCACTGTGGATCTGTTGCGTTATTGCGCCAACGTGCCTAGCGGCAATGCTCGGAGTAAGTCGTCTTGAAAATATTTCCATAATGACGTGGATTTTTGACTGTTTCCCGTTTCTAGAATTGGAGTGCCTTCGTAAGCTGCTGAAGGTGAAACCGAATTCATTAGATGCGGATTGCCGTGATATGCTCCAGAAACGCATCGAAATGTTCCGCAATGCGGACGATACACTGGCTCAGCCACTTGAGGATATGGGGCAACTGGTGCAACAGGTAGTCGCATCACCGGCGCGCAAGTTCTTCTTTGTGATATTAATGAGCGCCACGGGCTTGGTCTTTCTGACTGGCATCTTCCTTGGACGCGCCACCAAACGTGCAATGGGCTTAAAGAATAAATAATAATGTAAGCAGACTGTAGTTGATAAAATATGTAATACTAGTTGATTTGTAGTAACATCAAAAGTGTATGTAGGTATGAAGTGTGCGCTTCCCGACTTTTATTCGCGCTTTCCGTTAACTATTTTTGAACCTCTTCCTCTGCAATCAGCTAGATTTTTTACAGCAATTTGTGGCTTAATCGTTTGTAAGACCAAAAAAGACAGTGTAATTAATTTCACAGAAAGCATAAGGAAATAAGTAATTTGTATGTTCTTTTTTGTGTACTGATTTCTATTGTAAAATAAATTGTATTTTTATAAATGAATTTGTGGAAGAGGCAGTAAACAGCAATGGTGTATATTTAAATCCTCGCGCGCTGTGTAAAAAGATATCGCGTGTGAACAATCGGTTTACGCGTATCGCTTTGGTCTGCAAGAGAGGGTGTAGTCAATATGATGTTGCTGGTCACACCATTGGGTGGCGTTGCCACTGGGCCAAAGTTTTTCTTATCGAAAGGTTGAAGATTTTCGCTGGTGTGCTAAAGCTCATTTTAAATGGCTTTAGATATTTCAGCAAAGTGACATATGAAAGGTCAAAGTGTAATGTAAACATGATAATACTTGTTTGAGTGGAAAAATCATGTTTTTAAAATATTTCCAAGACGTTTAACAGAACTGAAACGGGCAACGCACGTATGCATACACACGCACACGCACGCAACGTAAAAACAAGTTCTAATAAGAAAGGCAAACTAACACAAAGAAGCAACAGCTTGCAGTCTTCACTTAGGCTTTATGATGGGCACAAGCAGCGGCATTAAAACCGAAGGTAAGCCGTGTTGAAAAAAAAAAAGAAAGAAGAAAATCTTCAACGCGCAGATCCGCCAATGCGTGTAATAATAATTTGATTTTCTTGTTTCTTTCTTGTTTTTCGTTTTTGTTCTCTTGTATTCTGCTTACAGAGAGTCGAGTGTTGGGCTTAAATCACCCAAGCAGCGGCAGCAGTAACAGTAATGCAGCCGCCGTTGCAGCCGGAAATGCAGCCAGCTCAGCAGCCACGGCTGCCTCCCTTTCATCTGTGGAGCTGTGCCTGGTGTGCGGTGACCGTGCATCTGGCCGCCACTATGGCGCCATAAGCTGCGAAGGCTGCAAGGGCTTCTTCAAGCGATCGATACGCAAGCAGCTGGGATATCAATGCCGCGGTGCCATGAACTGCGAGGTGACAAAACACCATCGCAACAGGTGTCAATTCTGTCGGCTGCAAAAGTGTTTGGCCAGCGGCATGCGAAGTGATTGTAATTTTCGTTTAAGTCGTCGTCTCAAAAATCCCCAAAATCAAAAACAGCACGCATCCCTCATCCCTTCAGCTCGCAAATCCATTAATACAAAATCAGCGCACACATACAACAATAACACACACACAACACACACACACACAACACACCCACACACACACATGGCCTTACGTATACGCTCATCTTGTAGCAGTCTGATTTATTTTTATGGGAACTCTGGTAGCTCCTGTTGGCTGGAATTGCAGTAAGTCTGTTTGGCGGATTAGAGCTGTCACCTGACTGCAAGTATATTAATTGGACTAGCTGGAGGAAAATACCCAATGGGAGAATTTCATCCAATATTTTGATATTCTGACACATATATTTTCTTCGCTATATTTTTATTAACGCATATATCTTAAAACCAAACAGTGTCATTGCCCTATACTAACTCAGTCAAGCAGTTAACACACTTATCTATTTACACACACACACATACACACCCAGTTACTCACACTCGTGCACTAACGTCTCTTGTACTAGCAGCACTTGATGTACCGTTAGCTGCACAATTTGCTAACTGCTTTCTCTTTGTTGTTTATTTTTCTATGCCACCATATGCAGCCGTGCAGCACGAGCGCAAGCCCATTGTGGATAGAAAAGATGGCATCGTCTCTGGTGGAACGAGTGGCGTCTCTGGCTCCTCGAGCAGTGGTGGTCCGAACATTGGCTCTTCGACGAGCAAGTCTGG
>JABVZY010000001.1:12591567-12605708 GCA_020883555.1 Drosophila nannoptera | reverse complement strand
AAAGATTTGTTAAATTTGCCATATATAAATATAAACAAAACAAAAAGCAATCGAACGTCTTTAGGACTCTGCGGCTGCTGAGGCTCGACTTGGGCTCAACGTGGAAGAAGAAGAAGCACACAGCTATAATTATATATATTATTAGGCGAAGTAGAATTGAGGATTGAGGATTGAGTTCCAGCTACGTTGGGCAACCTCTGAAGCCTGCCTATGATCGTAAGGATCGCGCTGGAAAGGGATTGACTGTAGGTCTCGAAGAATATGATCACATCGTATCCAGATGACAGTTGGATATATTTAGAGCATTTAAATTTCGATACATTCGGTTGGGCTATTCTTCAATGGTTTTTAAATTCAATTCTAAATTATGATGCCTTTGAAAAGTACAAATTTGAAATATTAGGTCTGTTCGTTCGCTGGGCTAATGTCCAAGATCAGTCGAACCTACATCCAAATTGCGTGTAATCCGTGTGATCCTTTCGCCTTTCAAGGATACAATTTGCTTGTGGCATTGACGACCGATGCCCGGCCCAAAGTTCCGCCTTCCGCCATTGATTGTAATGATGAATGAATGTATAGAATCTAGACAGGATTCGAGTAAACTTTATTCGATCAATAAATCAACTTGTCTATAGTTAAGTTGCGCTTCTCTTTACTCTTTTAGATGAGCTACGAACTAAGTACAGTCAATACACACTCTTTTTGGGGGGATAAGGATTCCGCAGGGCCCCGAAATACAGTTTGATATATAAATAATTTTGACTAGATTTTGATAAAGGAGAACAATAGAAAAGTAATCACAAAAAGGCCGCAAGAGAAACTTCCTAATTTCTAACAAAAAAGCTGCTAATTTCTAAAGAAAAAAAAAATTGTATATATATGGTTTTACTTAATGGTAGTGACTAGCTTCAAATATTACCCTTACAATGTATATATATATATATATAGCGACTAGTGCGAATTGAAATGCTTTAGATTATCGCCATCTATTGAGCGGTAGTCGAACCTAGACATAATTGAACGCGTAACTCTATATAATTCTATATCTGATCTCAACACTTCCGACTAACCTATTGGTGGTCTTATGAGCGTACTGCTGATATATGTATGTATCTACCCGTAACATATACTATCATTAATGCTGTCGCCAGATCTATTTACAAACTGATCACGCCACCACCACATCCTAGACGGCAGCCTCTTTCGATTTGGTTCTAGTCGTATTGTCCAGCAGGGTTTTGGTTGCGGCGTGATCGACCCGATTCTTGAGATTGGCCGCCTCGTAATCACTCCCGCTTTCGTCGGCGAATTGAATATCGTCCACCTGGAGGTACTCTTGCAGATCCCGTGAGGATTTCTCCACCAGAGTTTCCTTCTCCACGTATGAGCCAGTCATTGATTGGTTTGAGTCCAAATCGCAGTCCGTCTTGCTAACACTCTGATGCACTGCAACCAGTTCACATTCCGGTTTGCTGGCTTGTCTTGGTCGCAGTGTGCCGGAGTCGGAATCGTTGCCAGAGTTGGCGGCATTCAGCCGGAATTGCTGCCTGGCCTGGCGTCGCTGCTTGCGGGACATATATGGAGTTGGCTGCTTGGTTGGAGTGCTGCGCTGGGCTGTCGTCTCGTTGGGTGAGGTGGCTTTCGATTGATGTTGACTGCTGGGCAAAGAGCGATCCTCTGAGCTGGGCGTATTATCCGTTGTGGTGGATTTGCTGCCCGGGCACAGATAGTGGCCATATTTGGGCATTTGTATTTGCTCGAAAGATGCATTCGATTCATCAGGCATTGCCGTCGGCTCGGGCGTCTTGTCGTCATCCTCGCGCTCAGCGGTCTCCTCAAAGGGTGGTATCCAAATACAATAGGCTGGGTCCATGCCCAGGTAGGAGCCAGGCGCTGCGCCCGCATTGATTACATTGTAATCATAATAGTCCAGCTCTAGTTCTTCTTGATTGCCCAGTGAGAACTCGGACCCGGGTCGAGCCAACAGCTTTTTGCGGTTCTGCTTCTCTTTAGACTCCTTTGGATTGCTGGTTGTCCGTATGGTGGCCGTGCTGACCACGCTCGCAGCTGGAGAGTAACATCCCTGAAAAGGAACGACGACGAGTTAGCACAGGATTAATCAATCGGAGTCATCAACTCACGTTTGTCAGAGAGGCGCTCACGCTGCGCGATCCCATGCGACCAAGGCAAATCGAGCCGGAGTTTGAGTTCAGTGAACCGGCGTCGCGAAGACTCTCGTCCAGTCGGGAACTCAGCAGCTTCAGGGTGACCGCATCATAGCGGTCCGAGTACTTGCTGAGCCTGTGGTTGTTCAGTGGCGGACTGTTGCACAGGGAGCTCATACCCGACGATATGATTGACTCCGAGTCCTTGGCGCTGTCTCGGCAGCTCAAAGGCTCGGCAGGTATATCTGTGGTAGTGGATTTCTCCGTTGTATCCAGGCGTTGCAGTTCCAGTTCCTGCTCACCCGATGATGGCGAGCCCACCGGACTGCCACTGTTTGGACCGGGCGACAGGGACGTCAACGAGGCGTGTTCATTGCGTAGGGTCATTATGGAAGCAGTACTGCCAAATGCCGGCGCCTCCTCGCTGCAAATAGAAGCCGTTAAACTTCCAGTCTTTCGTTTCAATCAATTCAAATTCCCTTACCCCTTGACTAATTTCTCACGTAAATTTTCATCCTTGAATTCCGTTTCATGGGTCACGTTCTCCACATCAGCACTTTCGCGCAAAATGGAGTGGCGCAGTTGATGTTTGGGCCGCAATTTCACCAGATAAATCACCTCGGATAACAGCGTAGTCGTTGAAATGGCACGTGATGGCGGGTCGTGTAGAGAGCTTAACGATGCCCGTGGCGTGTGCAAGTGGGAGCCCTCATCCTGTCGGCGGGCCACTGCCAAATGATACTTACGATATCGCACCACATATTGGGCACCTGTTGGGAAACGAAAATTGTTGAATATGGTGAAAAGTTGTGAATAGCCGTTACAATATTTGAATTTCTGACGTCACAATTTCCTTCCGCTTCATTACATAGCTTTGCAGCCCTGACATAACCTATCGTTGCTCAGGGCAGAGAGCGATAACAGCGCCAAATTTAAATCGAAACCGTTGTAACCGAACGAAACTATCTCTGGCTATTGGTTGAGTTTAATTTTGCTCCTGAAAATGATTGTAGATTTGACTTACCTAACAGCGCACTTATTATGATTATGATGGTGGCAAAGATCATGGCGCTAAGATGAACCAATGTAAATCGCATCCTGGCCAGAGACTTCTTTTGCAGGTGAGAGCGACTCTTGGGAGACAGACGAGTGGCAGCCAGAACTGTCGTACTATTGCTACCTGTTTTGACCCCTGTGTGGGTAAGCATGTTAGTATAAGTGGTGTCAGGCGATTGCAGTAGCAGATACCTAATGGCTTAACGTTGGCCATGAAGCCGCCGGTGCATGCTGCAGCGTCGTAGCCAGCGATAGAAGTTCCATTGGCGATCACATCGCCCGAAAAAAATTCCACCAACAGCTGTGCTCCACTCGACTCGACAGCTAAGGGCACAGCAGCATGTGGTGCAGCACCATCCGCATTGGGTCGCCGTATCCCGCTCACTGCGGCGCCGTCTCCATCGAGCTCCACCAACAAGGTGGACGACAGCGATGGCCCATCTCGCACCTTGATGTACTGCGTGGCACATGGCAGCCTAAGAAAGCTGAGTTGCATCGAAATGGTTTGCTCGCCATCGACCTGAGAAGTAAGATGGCATTAAGGCTAGCTTAGACTTGGATCTCCACTCGCTTACCTGGATCAACCAAAAGGAGCGGCCGGGACAGCTTTGTGTGGCGCCTGCGATTATTCGCTTCGGCTTGGACGTTCCGAGATGTACAATGCAGCCACAGCGGCAGCCAGGACCTATCTCTTGATTAACCTCGGTCACATTGGACTTGGTCAGAATGTTGCCGCTCGTCTCGTATATGCAGTCCCAGGTGTCAGCAATGCTCTTATTGCACTTCTCCGTCTCGACCGAAGGACCCTGGAAATGCATTTAAAAAGCCTTTTAGTAGCAAAGTAATATACACTTGTAGATCTAGGGATTCGTTTCTGGGAATATAAATTTTAGCCGTGCGCCTTTCGCGGACTTTATTGTACCGTTATGCCGAACAGAAACAGATAATATATGGACTACATATTTGAGTAATTCTAGAATAAATGTTGTGCTTTCCGTCTCTCGTCTAGTAAAACAAATTAATTTCAAACTCGTCCTCCTCATCCACATTTTCAGTCTCAAGGGTCGTGGCGGTCAGGGCTTCGGTGCTTGTGAGGCTGGGCTGGGATTTGGAGTCAGCTACTTTGACGACTTCCTCAGATATCGCCTTGGCCAGCGATACAGTTCCTGGCGGTGCAGCGCTACCCTCGCTGCTGGCCTTCTTCACAGACACGGTGCTGCTGGAGCCTTCGCCATCCTCCAGCGGCTCCTCCTCTACCTCAATGACATCGTCCTCGCGCGACGATGACACATAGAGTGTGGTGCCGAACTCCACGTCGATTATTGACACAGCACCGTCATCCTTTTCCGCAGCCTTCTCCTTCATCTCGCCCTTCATCAGGCACTCTGGAATCTTCACCCGCATATCCGGCAATGGCTCCAATATCTCCTTCTCATACAGATCGCAAACAGCTGGCTTTGGCTTGTGTGGCATAAAGCCCATTTTGCCCGGTGTATACAGCGAGGAGGTGACCGTGCTGATCGTTTCCAAGGACGGCGTACGCGGCAGCTCAGCTGAGTGGGAACTGACGATGTTCATCAGTTTGGACAGCAGATCGATGCGTGAAAGCTTGTTCATAGCCACCGCTTCATCGCGGACTTCCTTTATGACACTGGGATCATCGACGTTTGCCTCTTCCAGTCGCTCCGGGAAGAGTTTGATGCACTGTTGACTGACGATGGCATCGCGTACGGTCACCTTAATCTCTTGTATGATGCCACGCAGACGTATGATTTCGCCCTCATGCTGGTCATGTATCGCCTCCAGCCTCCGCTTCTCCTGCGACATATTCTCAATTCGCCGACAAAGAGATCTGATTTTACCCTCCGCATCCTTGTTCTTCGCGTCCACGAGCTTATCCGCCTCCTGCAGCTCCTCGAACGCCCGACGATATTGGAGTGCCTCGACGTATTTGCTCTTCAGTCGCTCGTAGTTCGTGGTCAGACCTTCGATGATCTTGATTTTGTTTATGGAATTGCGCACGAAATTGTTCTTGATCTGATCCAGTGCGCTGTACTGCACCATCATCTCCTTGTGCTTCTCCTTTTGGTTGTTGTACTGCTGCTGTATCTTGATCTGCGACATCACCAGCAGATCGATCTCCTTCTGCAGAGCAATGTTCTCCCGAATGAGGCGACGTGTGTATCCAGCGTTACGAATCTCGCTAGAGCGTGTAAAGTCCTCGGACACCTGAAGCAGCTTGGCTTCCACCTCCTTTTTCAGGGCATCCTTCTCTACAACGGCAGCCTGCTCCATATTGTAGAGCGCCTCCTTATGCGCCTTATCCTTCTCTTTGATCTCAATGTCCTGATCATCGAACTTGGCCAGAAGTATATCGCGTTGTATGCGAAATTCGTCCAGCGAATTGAGCTTGCCATTGAGCAGCTTTATTTCCGACGTCAACTGATCGTGCATGGCCTTGTATTTGCTCTCCAGATCGAAGATCTTGTCCTGTGCCGCCTTGTTCTCCTGATCGCGTACCTTCGATATTTCGACTAGTCGTTCTTCCAGTTCAGTTATCGAATTGTTCCGCTCAGCTAGCGTACGCTCCAAGTGGGCAGCCACATCGGCGCGATCGGTGTCAATGTCCTGCATCTTGGTCTGCAGACCAACGTTCGTATCGTCCAGCGTGGCCAGATGGGCGCGCAGGCGAGCCAATTTCTGGTTCAAGTCCGTGATCTGCAGTTCATAGAAGGTGCGATCCACCTGGGACATCTTGTTGAGCTCGACGTTCTTCGTCTTGCTCTTGGCGGCCCTCTTCGCTTTTGGTGGCATCTTCCAGCTTTATTTTGCGCTTCTTTCTAGTGTATATCCCTTGCTCAAGGGTGTAACAATTTTGTGCTTGTGAACAGAATACAAATCAAACAGTGTTTGTATTCGATTCACGCTGACAGAAATTCCTGTAAACAAACTGTAGCCAAATACGTTGTCGTGACAACGAACTTGGTGGGGAAAGCACAGGCAAAAAGCTCACGTTGCCAGGCCAGCCATGACAGCTAGCACAAGCAGGAAGTAACGGCATATCTATGAACCTCTCTTCCTCTCTTTCTTTCTATGTTTTTTCTAGCTCTTCAGTATTTTTCGCACATTTATGAAAATTAAAAAGCAAAAGTATTTCCGCTTGCAGGTGTAACAATTGCAACATTTTCCTGCCAGGGAAATCTTTGGATAATGTAGTGGGACTGGCAACAATGCAGGAAGCATGAAACAAAGCCCCCGGGGAGCACTCTATTCTCAACGTTGTTTCAGCATATTTGATGGCAGCTGCATAAGTGTATTAAAAAACTAAAGTACTTTTACCGTTTCAAACTTAAATAGTTTCCATCTGGGATACTGTTAATCCTAATGTTCCGCGCTGAATGAGGGAAATTGTCTTCTCGAATGTGTAGGCCCTTTGACCCATGTCAAATGCGTTTATGTATATGCATAAACAGATTTTATGGTGGCATAGTTCCAAGTGCAAAACATCTCTCGTCCGGCTCGATGAGAGGAACTAAAGAACTTGCAAAGGGTGGCAACGTTGTAAATTTGCCAACGCAATCTGGAGCAAGTGTCGCAATATTGTAACACTCTGCCAGACAGCCAGCACAACAAAAGCAACTAAAAAACAAAAGCAACAAGAACAACAAGAGCTTGGCCGCCAGCGATAGCCCTACTCCCTGCCATCCCATTGTCAGCTCCACACAAACCGTTCGCTTTTTTTTTGCCTCATCTACTTTTTGTCGCCACAATGAGATATGCAGACGTGTGCGTGTATGTGTATGTGTGTGCCTAGTTGGAGATACAGACGAACGTAGTTGAGCATACAAAAGAAGGAATGAACTGGATCATGAACCCAACTGTTAATAGTGAGCGTGTATAAGTGCGTGTCTGTATGCGTGTACGTATGCGAGCGCGAGTGTTTGCATGTGTTGTTAAATAAGTTGTGTCTACACAATTTATAGACAGAGTTAAAAAGCAAAAGTTTCTAGCGAAAGTTCGACACGATTCCAAATTATGGCGCACAGCTCAGGGGGTTTTTCGGTTGTGTTGTTAAAGACAAGAACAGTTGAGCAACTGCTTAATAGCTGCATAAAACTTTATCAAAGCTTTACTTAAGTGCACATACCTCGCAGAACTTTGCGCCATAACGCGGCGGCGGCGAGTCACAGAACCGATAACGATTGCGAGTGCCGCCTAAACAGTTCGTCGAACATGGCGTCCATTCGCTCCAAGCGCCCCAGCCGCCAGTGTCGGAATCTGTGAAATATTATTATATATAGATGGTGTAGTCGAGGATTAATGAAACTGCAAAGTGTCAACTTTAAGCGGCTTAGGCACAATTTTTCATGTCTCCAGTCAAAGTTCAAATTTTGCTTAGCTGATAAGTTGTGCGTTGGGCGGGCGGGGTGGCAACGCCGCAAAGCTTAGCTTACCGCTGACTGGTAGTGTGGGCACACAGTCCATGCGGACATCCGCGACGGCGCCGGAAATAGCCTGACTGACGTAGACGAAGCAGTACTCGACGTACTTTTCAGAGAACAGGTCGCAGCTGAAGTACAGTGAATGCTGACTCTTGATGACTCGCTGCTCGGCCACGTAATGCAGCGATGTGGGCGGCTTCAGTGAGGCGACATCGGCGCGCAGCTTGGCATAGAGACGCACACGATCACCCTGCTCCAGTATGCAGGCAGGGTACTCGTAGAGCACCCCCACACCAGAATGTGGATCGCAGGGAAAGATGCTGCGTGCATACACATTGAACACGAACTCATCGCTCCAATCCACGTTGATCATACGGCGCGTGGTGGGCACGTTCAGGGCCGGCGTCATGGGTCGCAGTTGGACGGCGTAGTTGCCGGCCAGGCCAAATAGCTCGCAGCCCAGGTCGAGCGCTTTGTACTTGGGAAAGCCGTGTATTTGCTCCGCGAAGAGCACGCTCGACTTGGACACGTTGGCGATGTTGTAGGCGCAGGTGCGTTCTTTGCCGCAATACACCAGCTCCAGCCAGAACTCGGGCAGTAAGGGCTGGACGCCGTGCATGGCCCGCTCGCAGTTGACCTCCGGAAAGCGCAGGGTCACCTTGACCGGCGCCTTGGGATAGGTGCGGAGCGTCACCGGACTGACCAGCATCTCGGCACTGGGCCATCGCACGTCCAATGTCTGCATGAGTCGTTCATCCTGTGCCGGCATCAGCGTGGTTGTCGTCAACGTTTCCGCTTTGGTGCCCATGCCAAGGGCATTTGACACAGGCTCTGTGAGATTTAGTGTCGTCTTCAGGTTGCGAACCACCTGCATTTCGTACAGGCCGCCGCGTATGAATGTCTGGCACGGCACCGTCACTTGCGTGATGTTCTGTCGCGGATCAGGAAAGAGCGGTATATTCTGGACGATCTCCTTGCGCCTGCGCTGCAGCACCAGCTGGTTGGTGCTGCCGTTCGTCCTGTTGCTCGAGCCCGTCGGGTTCTCGCCCTCAGCTGTGGCAGCATCATTAACGATTTTGCTAATGACTAAAGTGCTCATTATGGTGTTCACCATTCCCTCTGCTTGTCCTTTGCTCACACCAGGGCCAGGGCCAGGGCTTGGGCCGGGACCGAGAGCGGGACCGGAGCCGTGGCTGTCAGTGCTCAAGTGGGCGTCAACATTGCCGTCTGTTAAATTGTGATTTTGAGGCTGGAGTTGGGTTGTTGTATTGGTCCTTTGTGCAATCCCCTCCTCCTGGTCGTCGCCAGTGAACTGGATCTGCACATGCAGGTCGCCGCTGAGTGCAGTGAATGTGCTCGGGGACATCAGACGGCCCCGCCGCACCGCCAGCACGTGACCTTTTGTTGAATCGCAGCCAAGTCGTGCCACAAACGAACAAATTAATCACCACATGCAAAGAAGAGAGATAAGAATTATGCACAAGTCTTTGTAATTTATTTCTTATTGTCTGCTGGCAAACAGCAGTCCGCCCGCTGTCCGCCGCCGCCGTCCCCCAGTTGACGCCTCTTTGTTATGCTTAAGTGCTCCCCAGTTGGCATACGCGAAACCTTTTATAACCAGCTTTCAGCTCCGCATCCAGGATTCTTCGCTGCGATTCTTGTAGGTGAATGTGTCAATCCCAAACACGCAAATTGAACAACAGGCTTTATATATAGATACTCATACTAATTAATCGCCCACACAGAGCACACTTTAGGATGACATCTCCAGACCAAGACCTATTCGTATGCTTTAAGGAATTGGCTCTAAGTGCTGCAGATCCCATAAAGATGTAGATAAGGCGTGACCGAGTGAGGGGAGTGAATTGACTTCTAATTGGGGTTAGTTTACTGTGACGGTTCACTTCGTCTCGTCTTCGGAAATCAACTGGCCAGACGGACTTAATTAGCTATAGCATAGAGCTAGTCGAAGCTGCCGAGCCTAGACGCCTCTTTTAACCGTAATCATGTCCTAATCCAGCCGCGTATGTAGTGGTATCTATCGCTTGGAATAGGTAGTGGGTACTATTCAGAGTCCACGCCCAGCTTAACCAACCAGGGCGCGCATAAATCAGCTCTTAGCTAAGTAGTGAAAGAGCACTTTCACTGCCCATTCCCAGCAGAGCTGCTGCATTTGCTCAGCTCATAACTTGGTCGAGGCACAAAGCGGACTAAGAGCTAGAACAAATTGCTATGATAGATGTAGGCTGAAGTTGGAATAAGAAAGTGGCAAAAGGCAAAAGCGAAAAGAAATGGTGGGGAGAAAAAGGCAAAGCACATTCATACGAACAGAGGGAAATTAAAGATTCAGACATCCATTTGGATTGCCACGGCGACTGTCACTCACTTGTGCAGCAGAATAGCAGGAACATTATTGATGATATCATAATCTTCCACTTGACTACTGATTCGGAGCCTGATGCTGACGTGCCAACTGTCTTCTTCCGCTTTCGATTCGTTGGCATCTTCCTTCTGGTGCGTTTCCTTCGAGCCATTGTTGGTGTCTTGGGTGCGACTGCTGCTCCTGCTGCTGTTTCCTTTTCCTTCTGCTTCTGCTGCTGCTTCTCCCTCTGCCTTTGGCTCTGCATCGGCCTCTGCGTCTGCCCCTCACTCTCCAGGGGTATGACGAATTGAGCCGTTACCGTTATTGCTGTTGCGTGGCTTGGTTGAGCGCCTCAGCAGACACCCAGTGGGTGTGGCTGGGTCCGCTCAACGGAGCACTTCTTGCAATTCAACTGTGTTATTTATTGCGTATTGTGTTTTTGGCCTTCTGGCCGATTAGAGATTTTCCATTAGAACATAATGCCAACGGTATTTGCCTTAACATTTCTGGAAATAAAGGAAATTTTTATATTAAACCAAAACCAACAATAGGCCACGACAAGCGCACAGTAATTGCTCCTTGGCTCTGATCAGATTAAGAGATTTTTCTATCATAATTCAATTTCAAGTGCTGCGAAAATTATCGAATTACACTGAGCAAAATCATAATGATTCTATTGTGTTTCCGCACGCAATTTATTTTTATTGCCACCTATTGTTGTGCTACTATTTTATTTATAGCTGCTTTTATGCCAACATTCCACATTGTTCCATGAAGCTTCTCAAAAACCCATTCTGAAATCGAAATTTAGCTGACCCAAAAACCACAAGCCATTTTCAACGTGTCCTGTCGCTCACCCCGTTGGCAACGTTTCAAAGCCTAATGGTCCATATGTTATTAGGGAAATCGACTGTCATGGAGCTGTGCCTTGTCATTAATTACCATCGCGTGCGTATGTTCATTTACCAACTGTCCGTTGTATCTGTTTAGGGTCCAGTCATCTTTTTAGATGGTCAAATTTTGCTTTGCCGGCCACCCAATGCAAACTGATCCAGTCCCAGTCTGGCCCACGTGCCACAGGGTGATATTTCGGCACGGCCTAGTCATAACAAGGGGGATGATAATGTGGGATAGCTATTATACTACTGAAGCAGTACAAATTTGAAAATATTTTGGGCATTTCAAAATAATTACAGTAAAGCCAAATGCACATTTACGGCTTCATTTGCCAGCAGTTCGATAGGCACAATCGATATCTTTCATCGAAGGGAGTTAATACTGAAAAGAAACTAAAGCGTCTTCTATTGTCCTCCCACGGTCGATGGCAATTAGAAACTATTAATGAAGCTGGTCACACTGTGTGTGTAACCCTGAAAGCTGCCTGCAAAATGATCGAGTGAAAGTCGTAAATTTACAATCAATTGCACATTTTACACTACCCAATCTGTAAATCTCTCCCCGCTATCTGGCACCCGCCCCGCAACGCCATCATCATAAATATTGATGAAACGCAACGGCGGGGACTGTGCCGTAAATCTGACTTTAATGTGCGACATGGGGTTCGTCCCGAGCCCCCCTTCGAGCATGTAAACTATTAACTGCACTGCCAGCCTGCCTGCTGGACCGCCCATTGCTGTCGGCTGTGTATCTGCATCCGAATTGGGACCGGTACACGGACCATCAGGCCCTTTCGCAGTGTGGAAAATCAGAACGGGTGCGACTGCAAAATTGCCCAGTCTTGTGTTGCTGTTGTTGTTGACGCTGCCGTTGTCGTGCTGTTTTTGCGAGGGCAGTTCGATAGACAAAATGTCAATGCCCCCGCTTGGCCACCAGTTAGCGTGTAGCTGGCGCAGTCGACCCTCGCCTTACTCGATTATGCTCTGTGCCTCGAGTTCTTCATGTTGTCCACGCACATACATACACACACACTTTACACACTGTGCAGGGGTGGAATTTTTCGGAGTGCAGAAATGCGACAAAAAGCAACCGCATACAGCAACAAGAGGAAAATGAAAGAAGAAAACATGGAAATAGAAAAGGGAAATGCTCGTTTCAAATATACGTATTCAAACATTTACACGCTCTGTTTACCTCTAATCAGTAGATAAGGATGAGAGCACGCTGGCCCGCACGCCGTGAATAGTCCATTTACTAGCCCACATGCGATATCCCCTTTCGCTTTCATGGCCAAATGCAAATATTTAAAGTGCTCACAGCCAGCCCTAATGGATTTTATACTCTGTTCTAATGTCATCAGCGTGGCTTTTATGTGGCTAAAAATGAGCTTAATGCGAACGCAACGAATCGGACTCCAAGGATTGAATACAAAATCATTTCTTACAATTTTTTCTTTACAATGTGTCAATTTTGCAGAGAAGAGATTTGGGAATTATCGAGCTATCCATTGTCTGGTTCGCTATCTTCCTCTTTGACTCTCTCTTCTAGTTTTCCAATTACTTTCCCCTACTGTTGACAAGACTTGTAACTCGACCCACTGTTCCGTTACGGGTGCAACGACAAGGCCAAGTAGCAGCACATTTCTTCTTCTTATCGTTCTGCTTCTTCCCCTTGATTCGGGCCCTTTGCTTAAGCTGCACTTGACCCAAGCCATAAATAGCATAAAAGACACCGAGAACAGCCCGCTGATGGCCAGTTTTATAAATATTACGCATACGCCATGGTACGCCATGGTTTCAGGTATGAGCTGGAGAACGAGTCCATTGTACCTTTAATTGACTCGGAGATTACACGTGGGGAGCGCCTTGCCACTTGCATTGATATCAAATTATCAACTGTTTCCGTGACAGTGAACCGTACGTGTCCGCATGCAGAGGTGTGTATGCGTGTGTGTGTGTGTGTGCATTCGTGCCAGACCAATTCATTATAATTACAGTTGCTTTCAAGTTGGCTTCCGTGCGGTCTTGACATGCAGTCGCCGAGTGAATGCCGGCGACTGCGAGTGCGAGTGCGAGTGCAGCACAAATTATCGGCAAATTATGTGGCAGACTAGCTGCAGCTACACGTTACAGGATTTTCCACAACAGCAGCCATGTTGCCGGAAAAACTTCCACTGCACAATGCGATTGACATTGAAGCATGAGCTTGTGGGATGCCGGGGATGTGGGTGGCCGGGTGGCCGGGTGGCCGGGTGGCAACCAATTCAGATGATGGCGGCAGCTTGTCGAGTGAGCTAAGCACTTCCGCAGCTTAGTTAAAGCAACATCCTTCCACACACACACACACAGAGACACGAACGCTTACACACACACTTGGCTCCCTTATCAAAACTAAATAAGAGTTGCACGTCCACAGAAGGCATATGAGAATAGCTTTGGGAATGCAGCTGACACGCCCACTACCCACAGTGGGCCCAGGGCAACTACTGCAGGCGTTCACCTCATCCGTCGCAACGTATTTCCTTTTTTCACTTTTTTCCCATTCGGGCGCCAGGTGAGCGGCGAAGCTGGCGCCGGCGACGAGGTCCAGGCGAGAGCATTTAAAGCAGCTCAGACGGCAAAGGGTTGCCTGCCATATGGAAATATAAATAAGCATAAAATAGAAAAGCATAAAAACGAACGCAACAACAAATGCGAACATTTACAATATACTCTCTGAGCATTCAGTGCTCAGGTGTGTGCGCCCGTGTGTGTGTGTGTGTGAATGTGTGTGTGGGGGGGGGCGTCGCCAGACAGCCGCAGGCAAATGCTTGCATTGCATGCAAGCAAAGGCCACCAAAAGGACCCAGCCGTGGAGCACCTCAGCCAGCTCCGCTCGGGCTGTGTTTGCGCTGGGGCAAGCACCTTGGGCTAGCTGTGGCTCAAGCTTTATGAGTTTGCCGCTCAACTACTCAATATTTGAGCAGCAACAGCAGTTGGCAAATCAGCAGTTGGCCGGCGGGACAGGGGCGTAGCTGGCAGATTTATAGCAGGGACTGTGCTTACATAAATAATGGATATCTATATAAATGTAGAGAGCGAGAGGGAGAGCGAGCTAACAGCCAATCCTTGAGCCCTGGCTAAGATGCTCCGCTTGAGCCGAGCGAGTGCTGCCAAAAGACAATTTCGTATTTGGAAACAAGTGACTGCGCCATAAACTTCAATAGAAGCCGCAACAATA
>JABVZY010000001.1:12577913-12589670 GCA_020883555.1 Drosophila nannoptera | reverse complement strand
AGATATTGTAATGAAATATTTGATTGAATTTTATTGCTGTCGAATTTATGACACAGATGTAAATTGAATATTTTATGCCCAGGAATTCTGTGCATTCCGCTATTATCCGGTTCGAAAATTTTTCACATTCCCAGAGAAATGGTTATTATTTTGTAATTTTTGCATTTCGCTTACTTAACTTTCACCTTCGTCAGTGGATGTGAAAGACTTTCAGAGCAGTTGTTTTAAGTTCCATTTCAATCCAAAAACTTATGCAATTAAGTACACTACAGCTTCTTCGAGTGGAAATGAAAACCGCCTGGATACTCATCAAGCCAGATGAAATAACTCTGTGAAAGTGTAGAAAAGCACAAAACTTATTTCAGTTAAATGCGAAATTATTATAGCAAGAAAATACCGCCATAAAAGTTCGTATTGAAATGCTGGCTCCTTGGGTGCCTAGCTGACAGGATGCCAGGCTACCGGGCAACCAGTCGCCCTTTGCAGACTGCGTTGACTTTTTGTCAAGAGCCTTAATTTGGTTTAGGTTGAAATTACAATTAAATGCGAAATGCACTCTGAAGCCATTTAAAACACTGTTCCCCCTTGCACTTGGCCGTTGTTATGCGATACGTTCACAACACTGGCAACGAAGCAATGGGGACTCCGTCTCCGTCTCCACTCAGTCCCTGGGAAGTGAAAACTTACTGAAGCCCTGCGAGACAAAGTAAATTGTTGGCTTAACAAATTACTAATCCAATGCTCCTTGTTAAGCCCAACTTGTGAAAGCTGAAAGAGTTTGCTTAGAGGAGGTCAGGCAAAAATGCATTGAGTTTAGCGCTCTTCGGCCTTAGAGATGGGTGCTTGTCGTGATTAAACTTGCAGCGTACCATTTTGTATGCAAATCTATTCATCGCCTCTTTCAAGCGTGAGGCATATAATGTACAAAGTTAAATACCACTTAAATTCCGTTGAGTTAATTTCTACGCATTCTGCTTTGTTGCTAGCTGGGCTAATTAAAAAAGGAACTGCCAAAGTTATGTTGAGTTAATTTTTCTATATTCCTCTTTGTTGCTGCAGCTTATAGTACAATAAAAAAGGAAGCCTTTCACCCGACTACAACGCAAAGTAAGCTGCGGAGAGCACATTTCCTTTTTTTTTTTTAATACATGAATACAAGCAACCTTTTTTTTTTTTTTGTACCATGGACGCTTGCAAGAAAGCAATTTATAATTTGCAAACTGTGGGCCATGACAAGGATGGGTTAAACTTTAAACACATTTACTCAAAGAGTGCTAAAATACATACATTAGTACGTATATATACACACACATACATATATATGGATGTATAAGTATACCACATAGCCATAGCTCAGCTTCCATTCTCCATTCGCCTGGCAACCTGGCGAAAGAATTTTCCGCACTTTTTAATAGTTGCTCATTTGCAAACCACTAAAAAGTTTTATGTATAGCTGTTTTGAATAGTTTTCCGTTGGCTGGGCCGGCAACAGACCAAGAGGCAAGCTCTGAATGTTATTATAATTTATGACTATTTGGCGAGTTATGTGCAATTAGGACTTATTAAATAAATGAAGGAAATATACCTTGAATAAAATAATACCTCATATCGTCAGATCCATCGACTATATTGCATATGTTTGCATGCAAGTCCTGTCTATCGCGTGTTATCGTAATATTATTTTACGACCTCACGATGTGTGTGCAGTTGTGTGTATGTGTGTGTGCATTATGTGGTGTCTTTTGCAGGACTTTGTATAGCAGTTCTGTGGCCCACCCCGGCTGGGGTCAGCCAGGAGTTCAATGCATCGCCTGTCAAAGAAAAGACTGAACCAGAAATGGAGTTTTTCTTTTTCAATGAACTCTGCACTTTCCCTTGTTCTCCGCTGTCTATTAGGCTGCTTGCTTGAGGATTTGCTTTGTCATAGATTGTGGTTTGCGTTATTTCATATTTTCGTATACTAATACGCTGGACTGAGCCAATTTTCTGCTAAATTAGATGTGAGATTTTGATCAGCTGTCTCGATTTCAATCAAAGCCATGATATGCATATTCATTTATCATATACATGTGAATACATATGCATGTGTGTGTGTGTATATTCCAGCGAATTCATACTTAAAGTTGCCAAAAATCAAGTGAAAGTGAGCTCCATTTCCATTTCGGAATTGATTATCCCATACCTGTGCCTCCGTTTAAAAAACACACCCCAAATTGCAGCCAAGTTTAAAGACACCACCGAAAACAACAACAGCAATAGCAACAACAACAACAACAATAACAACAACACGAATAACAATGCGCGCGACAGTTGTTATACGTAAATATACACCTCTCTTTAAAAGCGTTTCACGGTCTACCGTTATCATATAGCATTTACCTGTCCATGGAGCTTCATATTGTCATCCAGCTGATAGTTCACAGCCAAAAGTCAGTTACGCAGCCAGTGAAATAGAAGAGTGGCTATTCGAGGGGGCTTAATTCGGAGACGCACTTATGTTTGGATATTTGAATTGTTTGCTGTTTGGATATGGACACAAAAGGACGCCATGACAATCTGAAGAGCCTTTGTTTGACTTTGGCATTTCACAGTGGCATTTGGTCACTCAATTTTCACAAATTTTCAAGTGGCGCTCGACCACAACATTGAGGGCCGCGCACATAAAAAAATAAAAACAAGAAACACACAACTATTTCCCGGCTTTTTGCTAGCGTCTAGCGGCTGGTGAGTCACAAGAGCCGGCGGATACGCTACGCTAACAACACGTTGAACGTAGCACGTTCTACGAGCGCCCAGTCACAAATCGCTGCGGCTTCAAATGAACTTTCACCCACGACTGGAGACGCATGCAAACTGACAGCCACGCGACTCAAATCATACAGCCAAAGCGCAAACAAGGCACGAGCGGATGCGGAGACCCGAGCACGAACAGCCGATGGCTCCGTCCTGCATGTCCTTTTGCGGACGCGACAACAGCCGGCATTTGCTGCTGAGCAAAAGAATGACAGAGAAAGAGAGTGCGAGAGAGCAAGAGAGCGGGAGAGGGAACAAAAACAGAAGGTGGTTGTTTAACCAGCTACGAAGGTGGCGGGGCGGCACACCCGAAGGGGTGGTTTGGGTGGTTGGACTTAGATTGCATGCAATGTACACGACTATTGCGACGACGCGTCGTCTGCTGTTAGCTGTAATTCAGAAATCATGATCTGGGAAGGGTGGGTGGTGGGTGGCAGCCAACATTTAGCGTATACTAGAGATGCGCACTGCTCTAGTATTTTGTGTAGCGCACAATAAACCGTAACTATCAACCACTTCCAAAAATGTTTTGATTTGGCACTAATACAAATCAAATTTATTTTAGTACTAGGCTTATGCAAAGCTATATAGACTTAAGTTAGACTGCGACATTACAGTTGAAGTTTCCAACAAATCATGCGCCATCGCAATGCAATTGAATATTAGGACACATCGATTAAAATAACGTATTTGTAATCGATAGATTTAATTGCCAAAATTGCCTAACTAAAGCTGAGCAATGTTATGCGCTCAAATTGTATAAAATCTAAGTCCCTCGACATTTTAGAAACACAAAATAAACATGAAACAAATGAGTAAATTTGCAATATAATTTCGAATTTTTTTGTCTAATCGCAGATTTGCCATTACTAACTCTACAATGTGCTTATCATTGAGACCATATCAATGAGCGTATCAGATTGAAAATAATCTACATTATTTGGTATTATTTACTTCAATTTAAAGTAGTCCATTGTATTTATGACTATGGTCTTCGCCACTGGTATTTGGGGGCGAATTATCTTATGGGAAAAAGAACAGTTTGCGGCTAGGAAGAGCAAATCATGTTTTGGCCTATAGCGGTATCGAGCTCTTGCCTATCTTGCTTTTATTTTCCGCAATTATTTACACAACATTTAAGGTGTGGGTGTATTGAGAGGTGGTGCACGGTTGTCATAAAGCAGCTAAACTGATAACTGGAACCCATTCAAAAGCAAAAGAATATATTGCCAAAATTGATAAGCACTATCGTGTCATAATAATAAAATTATTCATTCTCATATTTGCGAAGCAAGAGTATCCCATTTCTGACCATTAGTCTCGCCTGTGCTTTATGAAGTGCCGTTTCATGCTGTCAGCCGAACAGAAATCGATCGCAATTACTACAAAATAATCTACGGGAAGAAAATGCGTGGAATTTGAGCGAACTGTTTCGTGCTATAAGCTAATAATAACTGCGAATAATTTTATTAATTTAATTCAACGAAGTAAATCATAAATAATTCAATGAAAAGAAACATAAAATTAGAGACAAAATACAAATTAAAACGACGTATTGTCTCTTATGAGAAATTTTTTTCCTATTTTTTTGTCTTGAACAGACCACAAAAATGTGTATAGCGCTACAATTTTGTTTAATAGCGTTTGCTTTACAATGGAACATAATCGGATCGAGATTAACAGATAGATCTTTAGAAAGTGAAACTTTCAATGTCCCGAAGCATCAACAGGCCTCAGATACAAGCGACAGGTCGAATATTGCACTTTCAGACCTCACCATAAACACAAGAGACCCAGAGAACAACGCCGATTCAAGTGAGGATATGGGACTTAACTCCTTTTTCGTCAAGTACGGCAAAGACGATGGAAATACCTGTCTGTTGGATAACATAAAAAATGAAATTTTGTGGTGGACATTTCCAAATGGCACTCTTAAAGCTTTAACTGCTAAGTACTGTAAGTACATAAATTAACAGAATTGATTAGGCTTATACTCAATACTGTTAACAAAATTTCATCAAATCATACTGATTAAAATGTGCAAAATGCCAGTTAATCTGTAAACGAGCCACACTTATATTATCTATATCAGTTGTTTTATAGATTATGAACAGGCAGGAAGCAATGAAAGAGACAGAACGAAAAAGAGAGAGTTGGAAGTGTCTAGACCCTAACAATAGTTTTGTTTCAACGTTTTTGATATTTCAAAATTATTTATTTTCGTGTACCATTGATATTTCAAATTGAGGTAAAGGTTCACAAAAACTTTGGCGCTTACCGATGTTTGGTGCGATCCCTTAATATCGATAGATAACGATAGATTTATGTTTACAGATGAGTAAGCTTCTTGATGCAAATCTAAATATTAAAAACAAGCACGTTCGATTTTTGTGCAATTTTAACGTAAGCAATAACGAATTGTGCAATTAGTATTAATTTTTGCAGCGACGAATTCCAAAAGATTCACAATGAATCGATAAGCAAAGGAATCACAGACTTTCATCAATGAAGTCTTTAAACTATCGATATTTGTTAAACTTACTTTTACCGTTGTTTTTACTTTAGACGAGTGAAGCGCATAAAGTTGTTTAATTGTTGTAAAAGTAAATAAATCGCCAATTCTTGTTTTTTTTTTTTGTTTTTTTGAAGCTACCAATATACAATTGGATCTTTCCTACGCTAATATTTCTGATGACGAAGACTTGTTGAATAAAACTAAATTCGCAAGGAAATATAATTTCCAAAAAGTAGAAATATTTTCTGCTGCTTACAACGCATTAACTGCGGTACCCTATCAAACGTTAAGCACTATGAGGAGAAGCATTAAATACCTATCCTTGCAAGGTAACCAGTTTGCAGCCCTAAATCATGATGCAGAAGGTGAGTAGAAAGGTGGGTACAGCATCTACCTGCCGCTTTCAAGTATGGAAATCACACACACTCAGACTTATCTATAGGCTCTTTGCAAACTTTCAGCAATTGAGCGGTTTTTACAACAGACACTAAATACATCAACTAATGGCACACAAAACAATTGCGACGAGCTATTAGCAAACAATAACACTAATTACTCTGATCTCTATGATCGCGAATGTTCTCTATACTACCAGAGCAATACACACACTGACAAATCAAATACACATGAAATGATTTATGAGGAATTCATACGGAAACTTAAAAGAAAACACACAATTTTTGGCTCGTCAAGTAAGAGATTAAGCAAATGGCACTTACCTAATGCATAATCTAACACTAATCTGGTTTTCTATTCTAATTCAATTTCCATCGTATATAATTTTAGAAGCGAGTATTGCTTGGGCTACATTTCCCAAGCTGCCGTATTTGTTGGAGTTGGAACTTAGCAACTGCAGCATCGAGTATATCAGCAAAGAGGCGTTCGTGAATGTGACAAATCTCCGGAAGCTATTCATATCAAACAACAAGATAATGACCATCAACTATGACTCATTCTTCCATATACAGGGTATACAGTATCTAGACTTATCTTTCACAAGTGTCTTGAACTATAACTACCAGTTCTCAATGCCCACGCTTGAGGTTATCTTGAATCTGGTATACGGTCTAAAGATACACCAGACCGCATTCAAGCTGCTGCCAAATCTTATGTATCTGGACCTCTCGCATTCCAAAATAACTCGCAATAGCGCCGTCGCTTTCACACATTTGGGGAATAAGCTGAAGTATCTAAGCTTGTGCTATACTTCGTTTCCCATGATGAGCAACGGCCTATTTAAGAACACTGCGCTCCAGGGACTTGACTTATCTGGCAATCCATTGGTGTCCAACAATATCGTTGATGATGCATTCGACAGCATAGGCGATACTCTCAAATTCCTATACATTGAGCACTCCAATCTGAAGGACATCAGATGGCTAAAGCCGCTCAAGGAGCTGCTATTATTGGGCTTGGCAGGCAACAATATAAATGCCTTAACCACTGATCCGTTTAAGTGGTTGGTTAACCTGCAACTGCTTGACCTGAGCTCTAACCATATCGGCAACTGGTACAATAGTGTATTTTATAATAATACGGCTCTGCGGGTTCTCAATTTGCGCAGCAACAACATCAATATGTTGACCAAAGAGATGCTAAAAGATTTCGAGCAACTGGAGTACCTGAGTCTCGGTAACAATAACTTTCTGTGCAATTGCAATCTCAGAGAGATTGTTGAGGTGGCAGCCAACAATAATAAACAAGCGAACTGTTCCTTGGAGTCTTTCCAAAGAACCGCTGTCGATCTCATTTTCTCCAACTTCGACAACCGGCTTACCAACATGCTCAACACGTACATTGAGAGTCAATTGTGGAAGAGTCGTTATCTACCACTTCTCATAGACAGCTACAATAACATAAAGGACTTCAAACGGCTCAAGAATATAGTACAATTACGTTTTCTAGCGACGGACCTACAAGCGAAGCACTGCCCCTCATCAACACTCAAAACTGTGAACGATTCGTCTCTGAAATTTCAGCTTCTCGATTATGATGCAAAGAATTATTGGTGCTTTAACGACACCGAAAGAATGCAAGTGGATCAGCTATCATGCCAAAGTCGCGCTTTAATCAATCTTGAGCAGAAGTTACACAATGCTATCAAGATCATTACAGGTGTAGTCGGAACTTTCCTGTTCCTTTTGATTCTGGGCTTTGTTCTTTACCTGAAGCGTTGGCACATCCATTACTACTATGCTTCACTTAAGTCGGCAGCTCTTTTATCAACAGCAGCAAAAAAGAGATTTCAGCATCTGAATGAACAGGATCCTAATGTTATATATGATATATTTATAAGCTACTGCCAGAACGATCGGCAATGGGTATTGGATGAGCTTCTCCCGAATGTTGAGGAATCGGGCGATATTTCGATTTGTCTTCATGAACGTGACTTTCAAGTTAGTCGATTAATTGTTAATGTTAACATTAGAGAGCTAGAAATATCTATTCTTGCAGATCGGCGTAACTATACTAGATAATATTATCTCAAGTATGGATCGATCGCGGTCTCTAATGTTATTAATATCGTCAAAGTTTTTACTTAGTCATTGGTGTCAATTCGAGATGTATTTGGCTCAGCATCGGTGAGGGCATAAAAACCTTGGTTACGTTTTTTCAATAACGATTGAATTTTTTATTAACAGCATCTTTGAAATGAGCAAAGAACATTTAATTCTTGTGTTCCTGGAAGACGTACCACGTGGCAAGCGACCCAAAACTCTGCAGTATCTAATGGATATAAAGACATATATAAAATGGCCGAGTAAAGGAAACAAGCCGCCTTCTGCAGAGGAAAGAAAACTGTTTTGGAAACGTTTGAGAAAATCGTTGGAGCTAATTGGGATTGTCAGCAAAGATTCGAGAGTTTAATTGCTAAGGGCCATATAACTTTTTCCGTCATTTAAACAAATATTCTAGTCCGTTTTTTAAGTACCTGATATGCATGAGCTACCTTTTTTTAATGCGAAGTTGTTGAGATTATGGTGTATAGTTGAAACAAACATTTGCCATATACTAATATGGCAATTTCTATAAATCATTTAAGTATTTTAGTACTTGACTTGCGTAAGCCAAGAAGATTACTTTAAAGTGCAACTTTTAATTTAGGCTATAAATCATACAAAACTAAATCGGTAATAAAAATCAAACCAACTTATCGATACGTTACTATTATCGATATGGAACGAATGAGGCAAGAGTCTTAGCATACTTATCGATAATCTTACAGCTGTTTGACAAATTTTGGCGCCAACATCGTTAGTAGCCGTATAAAACGCAAACAAGTGAGTTGCGTTTAGCACTATGGATTTTAATTTAAAGAAACGAGCGCGACATGATGTAAAACTAGAAGTAATTAGCTTGGAAGCAAAGTATCCACATAATGTAATGCTTTATCATTATCCGCCAACGGACGACCTGCATATTGATGAATTTGAGGACTTAGCTTTGGAGCGCCTGCGCCTACTACGCGTTTTCGATCGTGCCACAACAAAGGGACTTCGGCTGTACTCCGATGACTGGAAGGATTATGTGAATGCGGAAATGACCAAAGATGGACTCCGTGGTTACCAACGCATGGGCACCGCCAGCAGTGGCGCCAAACACGAAGGTGATTTACAAATGCGGCGGCGGGACTATTTATCACACTTCATATTGCGTTTGGCATACTGTCGCTCTGAGGATTTGCAGCGCTGGTTCGTGGCACGTGAAATGGAGTTTTTTAAATATAAATTTGCTGCACTGAGTACAGCTGAAATTAAACAATTTCTAGAAGCGAACAATTTCCACATCCACCCGTTGACTGAGGAACAGAAAGATGAGGTCAAGGATGGCCTCTACGAAAGTACTGCGGGACAGAGTGTATCGAAGATCGAGCTGCTTGAGTTTTACAAAGTGCCCTTCACACAAGTATTGGACCTAGTACGTACAAGACGATGTTACTTGAAGGCAGGCTTCGCCTATGTGAACACACACGACATGGTCTCAATAGTGGGAGCTAAGCAACTGGAGGAAATTGAGCAAGGGATGCAGGCAGCTAAAGCCTTTATAGCTGACGTTGAGGCAGATGAACGCATCGCTCGAATGATCAAAAACTTGCACAACTCCTACACGGGCAAGGACTACACAGTATGCAGAGATTCTTCAGTGCCAATCGAGTCGCTGGATCAGTTATCAAAGACGTCAATGCCGCTGTGCATGCGCATGTGCCATGAACATATACGCAGTCAGCATCACATCAAGCACGGCGGCCGCATGCAGTATGGTCTTTTCTTAAAGGGCATCGGTGTCACGCTTGAGGATTCAATTCGCTTTTGGCGCGAAGAGTTCACCAAGAAAATGGACGTCGACAAATTCACTCGTAGCTATGAGTACAATATATACCATAACTATGGAAAGAAAGGCTCAATGATTAATTATACGCCCTACTCCTGCCTGAAGATCATAAAAGAAATGGCTGCACCTGGTGACTGCCATGGCTGTCCATTCAAAATTTTCGATCCATCGGTTCTGAAAGCGAAACTAACAGCGTATGGCCTCTCGGCTGGCGGCATTGAAGAGGTGATGCACTTCGTGTCACGCAATCATTACCAATTAGCTTGCGGAAAGTACTTTATGGTCACCCATAACTCTACCGTGGAGCCGACAATCAATCATCCCAATAACTATTTTGAGGAGAGCCAGATCCTGATGGGCAACCGACAGAAGCGCACGGCTGGACCTACGCAACAGGTTACCAAATTGCGAGCCAATATCAAGGGCGGCGCCAACAGGTCCATGCTAAATGGCGAGGACGACGATGAGCTGTGGAGGATTGCCGAAACGCAGGAGCGGGCCTACCAGAGCCAGAAAGGCATCGATGAGGCCTTCAATGATGATTTAGATCTTACGGAAATCATGGATTAATAAATACTAAATAAGAATTATCTATCCTAAAGAAGTTTACTCAATAGCTTAGAGCTACAGCGTCGCTTGAAGCAGTCGGCTCGATGCGGACCTAATACATTGAAGTTTTTACCGAAAGGACTTCGGCTATTCACGTCCACATAGTATACGCCCGTGGCCTTTCTGTTTATTATGTAACCCATTGGTGAAGTTATGTCGGAGTTACAGTTATACCATTTCAGTCGCTTCCAAGAAGTACATCTTATGCCCAAGAAATTGTGCTCCTGGTGCGGATAGATACTCTCAGCGAAATATTCCACCGCACGCGTATGGGAGCAGCCGATAGTCAAGCAGCCGGGCTTAATGGGATGTATGCCACTCGGGTAAAAGTCAATGTCGCCGATAGGATCACGTTTAGCCAGTATCCCGTTGTTTGTGTGTATGACATCGACTAGTACCGCATCGCCTCGCATCAGGCCCGGCAGAGATTTCTCGTTGCGAAAGCAGGGCTTGGCCGGATCGAGAGCCGTTATCCGGGATACACGAAGTCCGGTGAGCTTGTGGAAAGTCCGGCCAGCCGTGCCCATGATGTGTGCGCCCAGCGAATGACCTAACCATGATAGAATCAAGTGGATATTGTTTGTATGGAAGCAATACTCACCGACCAAATGAATGTCAATCAGCGGCGAGACCTTTACCAAGTGCTGCAAGCCGACGGCCAGGTGCTCGCCAATGAGATCTGTATTCAGGGCGGCCCACTTGTACAATGTATCCACATAATAGGCGGCATCGACAATCTGTGACGATACAGAGGGAATTAGTTACAGCAGTTATTTCATCATAATCGCACTCTTCCCCCCTTATACCACAAAGTTAACGTGCGGCCGGCACATGAAGGCCCTGGATATCATTGCTATGGTATCGGAATCGTTAACCGTGTTCGTCCATCCCGTTGCTAGAATAACTAATTTCTGATTGCGCCAAAATTTCGGATGATTCCACAGTTTTTCAGCCTCCAACAGGGGAACGCTGTAGTTCAGGCACGGCGTCATGTACTGAAAGTGCATTTTCGTGATGTCCGGCTGAATCTGCAATGGCACGCTGCCAATGAACAGCGTGGAGGAGCCTGTCGAGCATTTAAAGGGTATAGCTTAGATTAGCATAGGTAACAGAAGTCGCAGCACTCACACACTGCATCGATGGCCGTTGCTGCCAATTCCAGTGGAAGCGAGGTGAAGAGGTTCATTTTCATGGTCAGAATATCGGTTAGGGCATCGGGCAGCCAGTTGAAGGAAAAGTTGCTTGCTTGCGCCGCCAAGCCCATGCTGATAACGAGCACCAGCTGCTGGTAGCTCATTCTTGGATATAGTTTCATTCAGACGAGCCAACAACGAACTGTTCTACGTCTAAACACGAAACCTTGCAAATTGATCGCGACGCTTTCGCAGCTCTTATAAACAAATGCCGAATTGCGTAGACCCTTTCGCACATATTATCTTCGCTAGCGCATGAGTTTCGCGAATTTCACAAGATATTGCATATACTCGCTGCGAAGGAGCCGTAACTGG
>JABVZY010000001.1:12510644-12550968 GCA_020883555.1 Drosophila nannoptera | reverse complement strand
GGCCACTCACCTGACCCAATGCCGATATAGTTGGACTGGTTTCCTGTATCCATCATCCTCTGGCGGTGGTGGTGGTGCCTTCACTTCTTCAGGCTCAATGGGTGCCTCTTCTTCTCCCGGCACATCGGCTGCCTGAGGACCAGCTTCGGATCTTGGCTCCGATTTGACACTTTCTGGTTTGGATGGCACAGGATCGACAGAACCCGGCTGTACACTCTTTGTATCGGTATCTCCGCCATCATCGAAACCCCAAGGATCTTCTTCGTCCGCCATTTTACTATTGGAAAACAAGTTAGGGATACAACTATTATCTAAACTTGAGCTACGCAAATATTTTCACTAATTATTTATCGCGATATTGAGTTATCCTTTATCTTCGTAATGGCCTTTATAAAGTTTTGAACTTAGGTTAAAATACTACTATAATTAATATTATTTTTATTTCAATAAAAATTATTTTAAAATGAGGTCCTTTTATCCTTAAAAAAACACACACACACGGGCAATTCACTTAAGGATTCTTAGGCACAAGACAATTTTCTCTATATATTTTATAATCTTTTAATTTATTTAATATGTGGGAAAATACCTGTGATATAGTGTTTATTTAGGAGTTAAACTAAAAAGACTAACTAAATAAATTTTCTCGCGCATGTAAATGCAATTCAAAGAGCTTTCAAGTTAAAACAAAAAGCAATATACAATGTGTGAATAAAAGCTATGATTAAAATAGCATTTCGACTATTAACACCTATCCTCAAGTAAGCATGATATGAACGAAAACGATGGTGCAATATTTATGGATATCTTCCGTTCATTATTCATATAAATGTTAGGTACATATATAAAAATTAGGGTCATGTTCAAATAAGCTGGATAAATTTATAAAAATATCGAATTAATATTCGAAGCCGGGGAGAGTACAGCGAAATATCATAAGCCCATCGTTTCACTGGTATCGTTTCATTCCGAAGTGACAGAAACGAACAGCACTGGCGGTATTCAATTTTGGGTATTTTAAAAAATACTGCACTCATTCATTAATCATAGCTGTGTGTTTATCGTAAATATCGATAAGAAAAACTCAAATTATTGTTTATGTACGCACACATGTGTAAATATATGCTTGTGTAAACAAGTATAAATGAATACTCCCTTTGATAAGATAACTAATGTTCCAAATGTATATTGTTTTTCAGTTTACACATATACGCACACATGAATCATAGTGTGATTCACGACTTGTCTCACAGTACGCAATCTAAATTCTTTAAGGCCCAACGATGGCAACTAACGCGGAAAAGGACTACATTCACTTGGTATGTACAGATTATGCACATCTGTAGAGATACTTTCAATTATGTGACCCGAATGCACCTATTAAATTTCGCGAATTTAATATGTATGAGTGAAGTTGCTTGCAAGATCAGCTAAATAAAAATAATAATACTATAATAATAGTAGAACAAATACTAACTGTTTATAATAAGAGTTGTATTTGGAGTTAATTGCAGTTTGTTTTTATTGTACTTGCATTGCACAAGATTTGCATCTAGCTTTTGGCGATTACATACATAGATAAAAAGCAAAGAGAAAGAAATGGTTCCGCAGCACTGACCTTAAACGTTATTTTCACCCACCTGCCTTAAAGCTGTTCGTGCTGCTTTCTAATAAAATAATGGCCGGGCCAGCTAACTATGCGCTTTAGGTAATAAATTATAATCATTTTATCTCATTCAGATAGTAAAGTAATAAAAAACTAAGCAGTAGTAGAACAGTAGTTTCCCAGTAATACGAGACCAGTAATGTAGACATTTCATTCAGCGTATCTTCTGTCACACAGATGTTCGTTTGATGAATGAAATCGTAAAGTGGGTAAATGCATATCAAATGACGGCCTGCCATCGTTCCATTGAGAAATCTGAGTTGTTTGGCCTACTTTATGCAATACATATTTCCAATAAAGTGTTTATACGATTTCATTAAAGCGTCATTTGTTTTCAGAATGTGAGCGTACAGAAAGCCCTCAGAAGCATAGAGGCGCCTTTGAAATCGAAGCATGCACGTTCGATCATTATCATAATACACAGATTGAAGGAGGCGCAAACCTTCTGGGCGTTTATAACACGTCAGCCAATCATGGAGAATAGATTCACGGCATGGAAGTTCTGCCATCTGCTGCACAAGGTGCTCCGAGAGGCGCATAGATGTGTGCTGCAGCAATCTCAGAAGCACCAGAAGATGATCCTGGAAATTGGAAAGTCCTGGGGACATCTGCCCAACGATATCGGGTACTGCATTAAGGCCTACAGCAAGCTCTTGGTCACCAAGCTCAACTTTCATGACAAAAATCGGTTCTATCCCGGTAATCTTATAATACCTTTTTCTGAAATCGCGAAGGCATCGGATAAGGACCTGAACTACTGGTAAATGCAGCAATTTTTCTTTATATTTGTGTAATTACATATGCTTGTTTGCTTCAGTTTTCAATTGTGTGTGGAGATCTTCGACTATTTGGAGGATATCATTGCTTTGCAAGTCGCTATATTTAATTCGATAAACACGTATAGGATATCTTCTATGACGCAACCTGGACAATGCAGATTGGCTCCACTTATAACTCTTATACAGGACTCGAATCCTCTGTATGATATGAGCGTACGAATTATGTTCAAGCTCCACGAAAAGTTGCCAAACGATGTGCTCTGTGGCCATCGCGAGAGGTTTGCTGGTATCTTTGCCAAGTTGAAAATGTTTTATGATAATGTGAGGCCTTTACAATACTTCCATGACCTTATCACCGTGCCCCAGTTGCCAGATCAGAGTCCGAACTTTAAGTCGCAGGTAGATTTTGGCAGCTACGTGCCACCAGTAGTGGTTGTCCCATTAGAACCAGATCCCATTGTCGAAGATCTAGTTGATACCAACTTTACCACAAACGAGGACAATACGAATCACATTCAGCAAGATCAAATCTTAAATGAACGAATAAGTATGTTGGAAAACATGTTGGAGGACAGAAGTGATACCATTGAGCAATTGAATGCCAAACTAGACGAGTGGAAACACAATTATGAAAGCCTAGAGCAGAGCTATCGACAAGATGTTCTCGATCTTCAAAGGAGCAACACAGAGCTCTGCAACGACTTGGCCTCTGTCAAGGAAATGTGCGCCAATATCCGCATGCAAAAGGATGATTTGGAATTGCAGCTGTCCAACAATCATGTTATAAGTCGTAAGTAATCATTTCAAATGTAGATAATCTTAGTTTTAACGGTCTTTCGCCTATAGAAAAAGTAGTTGAGGAGGAGGAGAAACAAAAGTTATCATCGGAAAAGTTCAATAAGCTAAAAGTAATGTACACCCAAATCCGAGACGAACACATTAATCTACTGCGCCAGGTGAGCGATATAGATCTTGTATAAATAAATTTATATCCAGCGAAATTCTGACATTACAGCATAGCGACCATTCCAAATCCTTGAACAAAGAGAAGCAAATCAATTCGGAACTGTTGCTGCAAATCAAAGAACTTAACAACGAAATCGTTAAGAACAAGGAAATTATAGAATCCGATAAAAATAACAACCAGAAGCTGTTGCAAGAAATCGAAGCGCTTAAGAATGAAAATTCGAGGCTAGAGAAGAGTGGTAAAGATATAGAAGCTAAATATGAGGCTAGAATAACTCAGAAGGAAAGCGAAAACCTTGATCTTTTTTCAAAAGTAAATCTCTTAAAGGATAAAAATATCGAGCTTGACAATGTCAAGTCTGTGCTGCAAGAGAAAGAGCAAAAGCTTGCGGAAACCGAAAGTTTATTAAATACAAAGAGTAAGGAGTACACCGATATACTCCAAAGCTCCGAAGAGAAGTATTTGAAGCAAAGCGAAGAGCTGAACAATGTGAAGGCGGGCTTGCAAGAGAAAGAACAGAAACTTGCAGCTGCCGAGAGCTTGTTGATCAGCAAGGATAAGGAATATGGTGAAAACCTGCAGAAGTCTGAAGAGAAGTACTTGAAACTTGCCGCTGATCATAAGCAGCTGCAGGAAACTGTTGAGAAAGATGCTCAAGCCTTGCGCGCAGTTCTGGATGAAACAGATGTCAAGCTAAGGCAAAAAGAAATTGATTTGGAGGTGAGCAAACACATTTCTATGAATTATTTAAATTAAAGAATTTACTAATTAACCGAATCGCTTACAGGAGCTAGAGGCAACTCTGACATTGTTGAAAGAGGAGAAATTTGTATCAAATAAGCTAGCATCGGATATGGAGCAAAAACGAAACCAACTCGAAACTGATCTACAAGAAGCATTAACCAAAGTGGATACCATTGCAACATCTAATAAAGAAAGCGAAAACAAGTTGCTGACAATGAGAAAGTTAACAATACAGACTGTGAAAGATATTTGCGTTTCGAAATTGAACGAAGGCGCCCAGCAGCCATTGGAATTCGTCCCGAAACTATCTGCAGAAATCGAAAGATTATTAAACAAACTGCGATCGACTGCGCACATTCCGATTGATGACTGCGTTGAAAAGCTGCATGACATTTTATATTTAGGATATTATTTTATAGAACTGTACGAACAATGTGATATAATTTATACAACAACGACCGAAATTGAGAAAGGACAGGGTGAGTAGTTAATCGTATGAATATTTAATATCAGTATATTGAGAATTTCTATTTATCTGCCAGATGTTTTAAACAAAGTGCGCTCCATATGGCCAGATCTGATCCAGCTATTCGAAACGATTGAAACGGACGATAAAGATCAGCGATTCAAGACTTTAGCAAAGCAGATAGAAAGTAATTTAAATGAATTGAATGCCCTGGTCCTTGGCATCTTGAACAACTTTGAGAACAGCGTGGATCTGGACAAGCTAATTGAGGTGGAGCTGAAAGAGATGGACGCTGCCATTGAGGAGGCTGCTTCGAAAATTATTAACTTACTGTCCAAATCGCGAGAGAACGATAACAAAATAAAGCTGGAAGTGAATGAGAAAATTTTGGAGGCCTGCACGTCCCTGATGGAATGCATCAAAATATTAATCCTGAAATCACGTGTGCTGCAACAGGAAATCGTCTCATCACAGAAGGGTAAGAATGATATGATAGATAATATTAAATGAAAAATGTTGAAAATAATTCTAATTCGCGTTCCAGGCAATGCGACAGCAAATGAATTCTACAAGCGCAATAGCCAGTGGTCGGACGGCCTTATATCGGCCTCGAAGAGCGTGGCCAAGGCGGCCAATTACCTGGTGGAAGCAGCCAACAATGCGGTTAACAGCGAGTCGGGCCAGAACTTTGAGCTGATTGTCGCTGCCCAAGAGATCGCCGCCTGTACCGTTCAGCTGGTGATCGCGAGCAAGGTGAAGGCGAATCGAAATAGCGAGAATTTGGTCAATTTGACAAATGCGTCACGGAATGTGACCAAGGCGACAGGCGTTGTGGTGGCCACGGTCAAGGATGGCAATGCACGGCAAGAACAACAACAGGATAATGATTTGCGTACACTAACACCGTCTCAACTTAAGACTATGGAAATGGAAATACAAGTTAAAGTATTAGAACTGGAGCAAGCTCTGCAGAGTCAACGTTTAAAGTTGTCGGCCTTCCGGAAGGAGCATTACCAGAAAACCGAGTACTAAGCGGAACTGCAAAACATATTTGTTATTGACAATTATTATTTAAATATACTAATTATGCGCATTCGGCGCTTTTTTTTTTTGCCAAATGTTCAGTTTATTAACTCAATTTAATCTATGATATTTTGGTCTATCTCTCATTTTTACCTTAAAGGTATCTCTTAAGACTAAAAAACAATATTGCCTACTATCTTCAACAAAGATATCTTCTCTTGTTCTCTTAGTCCAGCCGCTCCCCCCTCCCTCCAATCCATCCCGACCGCCCGCCTTCCTAACCGCTCTCTCTTTCTCTCTGTCTCTATTATTTGATGGCGGCTGACAAGTCTTTGTAATTAGCTTTATCATAAACCTTCTTAGCTCTGTCGAATGCCTCTATAATACATGATCTGTAATCAAAGAATTGCATTAGTTCAACACGGTATATTGGCGTATGATTCCATAACATACCTAAACAATTTTTGGTGTAAAACATACGCGCTGACATGTCCAGCATCTAAATACCTGACCTCAGCGCCTGGCCAAATTTCCTCGAGACTTGTGCAACCATCGCGGGGCACATACGCATCATCTCTGGCACAAACAGCTATAATTAGTGATGTGTCAAAAGGTACTGAAAAGTTCTTCAAATGTGTGCACTCGTCCATCATTCCTCTCATGAATTGTAGAGCCTCTCTCTCCCACCAGTTTGTTTTCGTTATATCGATTTTCCTGCTCTTGCTCTCTGCTGACATGGGCAATATGAACCTCATTAGTTTAGTCAGGGTAGATCGTTCTGTTGAGTCCGATTGCAGCAAGGTTAATTCGGAATTGCATGGCACAGGCAAATTATTGGTGTCCAATTGTCTGCTTTCAAGTGATTTCGATAAAAATATTGAATTACTGGCACTGTCAGAGGAGTTGTTTTGTGTCTTAAAACCGTTATCTGCATCACGCTGCATCGATTGAATTTTCCTGGTATCATCAATATCCTCTTTCAGTTCATGTAGGGATTGGTTAAAGTTTTGTATGAAGTTTTGACCAGCCGTAAAGGCATCATCTATAATGGTAACCATTTTTGACAGCCGTTCCCTATACTGGCCATCAGAGTAGTACTGAGTTTCCAACATATCCCAGTTGATTGATTGACTCATTACGCCCTATAGTGTAAATAATAGATGATAAAAATAGATTTCACTATAAAATAACCATTATATGTGACAGCTATTGCGATTCATGTTTGAATTTTGAAATAGATTTGTTAGCCAAAGCACCTTTTTAGCATAGATCAAAAGTTATGTACCCAATAATTAATTCCTTACGCTAAGACTTTATCATTAAACCAACCGTAAAACTTGTAGCATGGCTAGCTGAAATATTGATGTACTGAATAACATCTTTTAGTTGTACATACAGTGGTGAAAACAGCCGATGCAGTTGACCAAGATAGACAGGGAACAAGGACTAAAGGCTTCGGCCAGTTCGTTGCCGCTAACGATGCCATCTGAAGACGAGAGAATGAAAGTTAATGAATGGTAGAAGTTAAAATTAGCATAGTTTCCCTATTCCAGTGATGCTACTTACATGACCTCCCATTGACAGCCCGGTAATTCCTAACGGACCAAAGCCATTTCTTTCGCACCAATGTAAAAGAACGAGACATTCAAGTATTAGGCATCCACCCATCACAAATATATCCGAAACATTGTGCAAATTTGATCGTCTAAAAAAATTAAATAACATTATACCGCAGTTGATATATATGGATTATTCTCAGTGACAGTATTACATTTGATCATCCGGTTTTCGAAGTCCGTAGAATGGATTTTCTAAAATAATAGACCCAATATTTGCATCCTTCAGCAATGGCTTTGCTATAAAATTTCTACGCCGCCAAAAGAACTGAAAGTGTTAAGCAAATGGTATTGCCATTACATTCATAAAAAGCTATATACACTTACATGATCGCCAGTTCCTGCCAAATGTATGCAAACAGGTTTATGTTGTTCGTTATTCCACTTATTGGGCAATAATAACTGAAAATACGCTTGTTGAGCTGCCTCTGGAACAACTCCTGGCATGTGGAGTTCAAGTGGAGTTGTGAAATTGCCTTCTATTAATGTTGAGTCTGAGTATTTTTTCTTTTTTGTAATCTCCACCGGATAATCTCGTGGTACAAGTTTAAAACAAGATTCTCTATTTGAAATGATTTTTCGAAACTGGAAAACTCTACAAAAAATAATCTCATTTGAGTGAAGTTGTATATAATTATTAGAGAAGGTAATTACGTTTATAACGTTCGTAATTTATAAGCTTATCTGTTAATCGCAGTGCTTATCGGATAACAGTGGAAAATATTTGGCTATCGCCAATTTCAATTTGGTTTCAATTTAATTATGCAAGTATTTCAAGCAAAACTATTTAAACCATTTGTTAGGGGCATATTCAAAATCAAACTAAAAGGGGAAGGCAAAGAATTCAGATGCGATTATTTTAGAATTTTGAATCGATTTCCACGATTATCGATATGGTCACGTCTGCTACAGGTTCCCTTACAATTTCAAGTCTTCGGGAGGCATAATCTGGCAAACACATGCTAAATAGAAGTCTCGTAGAAAGAAGAGAAGACACCCGATGTCTAATTTTTTTAACTAATGCTTGTTAACAATTAATTAACCATATTTCACTTGTTACGTAAACATTAAAACAGAAAAACAATACATATACTATAGGCAGAGGCGGTCTCTATGGAGTTATATCAAAACTATTATTTGTATGTGACTTTGATCTCGGCAACTTACCTATGTAAGTTTTCAGGTTTGCCCCATCCCTTCTCAAAAAATCTTGTTATTAACATTCGCCGGTAGAGGCTGTCAAGTTTACTGGGAGGCATGTTTTGTTGAACTTCTTGTCAAAACGGTGGGTGTTAATACTGCACCAGGAAAGGTGCTTAATTTATTTTATTAGTTCGCTTGATTGGGTTAATAGAACCATTTTGTGAACGCTCACAAATTAATCGATGAGTGCAAAGTAATTGGCTCTGAACACTAAAAACAGTACCACGAACTAATCGAAATATACAAGAACTAAAAATTTGGAAATAATTTTATTCAAATTCATATTTTTTTTTTTTTGGGTAGTTAAAATATTTCAAAGACGACCTGAGTAGTGTGCAATATTTCACATGTATATATTTACAGTATGTCGATATACTTGTTCGTTTACCATTTTTGCCTAACTCGATAACAACGTCTGTATAATATCGGAACTATCAAGAACTGAATGCTTTTGCTGTTTACAATTTCACTGCTACTAAAGGAACAAGAAGGAATAAATTATAATGAATCCTTGTGTATTGATTTTATCTTATGGAAACCTTTCTGCAGTGGAAATTGTCGAAAGTACGTAATTAGCTTTTAGGCATACTTAAAACAAACTTATTGGATTCGAGTACGCCGGATCAGTTATTAATTATTTCTAAATTTCAGACATATTAATTGAATTGAAGCAACCAAAATTGATTACACCTTTTTCGTGCGATTCCAAGGCAATAAACCTTTATAAATGTGATATTAACACTAAATATTACAATACCAGCGTCAATTTAGTTCCTTTCGATGGGAAATGTGATGCGTTACCAACTGAATTAAGGAACAAAACCGAAGCTTTAATTGTATATTTCGAGCCAAACAATGTAAGTAGGAATATACGCGCAGCAAAAATAAATATATGCTTATTTCGTTTCTTTTATTTTAGAGAACCTTCATAAACAACGTCACTGATATAAATGACTTCTTAACAACAAATAAAATTGAGCTTGGCTTTTTAATTACAAGATCGTTTTCTAACAGACCAAATGAAGTAACATTTGAGGAACTTAAAGAAACCGTAAATATAGTTTTTGATATCATAACACTACGAGATGAAGACGCAGACGATAACTCGACAGAAGTTGACAGTTATTCAGAAATTGTTGAAGGCTTACACAACTATGTGTGGTCAAATGTTAAAACAAAACCCTCATCATGTAAGTAGCTAAAATCTCATTTACATCACTTTCAAGTTTTAATTTAATTGAACAACTTTAACTGGTAGCTTCAAGTCGCAAGCAATCTGACAGCGTGGACCAATTGGAAATCGATCTGAATGATTTTGAAAAATTACTAATGACGGCACAAACTTTGCGCAGCGATACGCGATTAACAAGAGAGGAAATTTTAAATAAAGCCGAAGAATTAGCTGAGGTTATGTCCGCAATTTTAAATGATAATGATAGTGATTAATTGTAATAAACTCTATATTACCAAAAGTAGCAAAAATATGTTTTTATATAATATTGAAGCCGTTGTTAAGCCCATGCTGTAAATATTTCGAGACGAGTTAGAACATATGTGCATCGATATATACTCGATAGCTACGCATTCTACATATGATTTTTTCACGGATTGCACTGCGTACTTGCCTCCATAGAAAACAAAAATATACTAACTTCATATTGTACTTCATAGAGCTTTTTAGTATTTTATTAAATCTATTCGATAACATGGTTTATTAGATATCATCTGTATCTTTTTAATCTTTATTAGTTCTGTTTCTGCATGTAAGTTTTTATTTTTTTTTTTATTGTTAACGCAGACCTGGTGGGTGAAAATCTAGTTTTGTGTAATTATATTTTGAAAAATACATATAATTATGCTGTTGCGGTAATTCTGTGCACTACGTAAAAACACATGCATGTATTGGCGATCTCTGTACATACATATTTATGCGCTGTATATGCAATCATCTAGTGTATTCATATTTCGTCAAAAACATTACTTCCATGTATACACAAAGAAATTTTTGAACAATTGTATGCTTTCGCATTTGTGTGTGTTTAAAGTTTTACTTATACTTAGCGTGCTGGTGACTATTCGTTGCAAACACATACGCACATTCATATATATTCATGTGTGCTGTGTAGAGTGTATAAAGAATATATTATTTATTAATAAATTTCAGTGTACTTTCCACACAGTATTCGTGAGATATGTGCTTATCTAATAGTATATAAAAAGAAAATTAGTGCTTTAAAACTAGAGTGAAGAGCAATTATAGTGAGGAGGGTTTACATACCAATTCCTGTATATATGTAGTTATATTTACTATAATATTACATTCTAAAGATATAACAAGCTAAGGTAAATAGCATCGCATAACTATAGAGTGCATAAAAATTATTATTTTCTTAAATACTTAAGTTGCCATGTAATATGGCATGAAAGTGACTGGCGCTGAGACAATAGGAGTTAGTCATCAAGTTATGAACAGCAATAAGTACATATCTACTTGTTCACCATTCGTAGGTGAATAACCTGATTTCGCTATGCTTAAATGCACATTCTCTTTACTGACTTCGTTAAAAATTGGTTGTTGTTTTGGCGAATAGCGAATAGAATTCGTAATACGAAATCAGCTGCAAATGCTGAGCATATGTTAGATCCAATTGCTTATGATAATAAGTATACAACTATTTTTATTATTTTGTAGATTATTGCATGAGTACCTAACTAAAAAAAAAAACTATCAACAATTTCTCTCACTTCCTAGCGATGTATTTTCTTTAAAGGTTGTTGGGCTAACGAACATTAATCATTGTTCTAAGACAAGTTGCCTTGCACAAAAAACAGCAGCTGTGCTTATGGTGATGACACTTTCATGTTTTGATTATCGATAACAAATGCACTTAATGCGCTAATATGTAATCATTACATGATGGAATTAAATGCCGGCATTCTCTTCAAATTCATTGTTTACCTCCTCTTCGAAACTGTCGACCATTCCTGATAAGTTCAGAACACAAGCTTATGTTTTTTCTTATCGTTATTTTCTTATAACCAAAACAGAACCCATACCTACTTGCTTACCAAATATGTAGCAGATAACAATATTATTATTGTATATGGTCACAATTGCTCTCCAAACAGTATCAGGGATGTTTTAACCAAACTGTAACCTGCAGGTTCTGCGCATGCTTATTTTTTGCATTATTGATTTCTGTCAAAGTATTTTTTAAACCACACGCGTTTTGTGAAAATGATCGTTTCAAAAGCTATCAAAAACTACAGAATGTAATACAATAAAAGAAATAAATAAATAGTTATTAATTTTCACAGAAGAGTCGGGTTACGTTAAAATTGTAGCATGTTGTAAATGTTACTTTTGTTTTCTTTTTTATTTACAGACAGAAAATTGAGCAAATCGGCAAAATGACGCAGATGTCGCAAGACGAAATTATAAGCAATACAAAAACGGTGTTGCAAGGCTTGGAGGCTTTGCGAGTCGAACATGTTTCTATAATGAACGGTATATCTGAAGTTCAAAAGGATAATGAGAAGTCCGATATATTAAAAAAGAATATTGAAAGTATTGAACTCGGTTTGAGTGAGGCACAGGTCATGATGGCCCTTACATCGCATTTGCAAAACATTGAGGCTGAAAAGCAAAAGCTTAAGACACAAGTACGTCGTCTTCATCAAGAAAACGCTTGGCTGCGAGATGAATTGGCCAATACCCAACAGAAATTCCAGGCATCAGAACAGCTCGTGGCACAGCTCGAAGAGGAGAAGAAGCATCTTGAATTCATGGCATCTGTTCGTAAATATGATGATAATCAAGAGCAAGATGAATCGTGCGAAAAGTCCCGCAACGATCCCGTTGTCGAACTATTCCCAGATGAAGAGAATGAAGATAGGCACAACATGTCTCCAACTCCTCCAAGCCAGTATGCAAATCAAACCACTGGCTATGAGATTCCAGCTCGTCTGCGTACACTTCATAATCTTGTAATTCAATACGCTTCACAGGGCAGGTAAGCAAGAATCCTGAACTTGAGTCTGAGATCTTCGATTGATTGAAATAATTTCACAGATATGAAGTCGCTGTGCCTCTATGCAAGCAAGCACTTGAAGATCTGGAAAAGACTAGTGGTCACGATCATCCCGACGTTGCGACAATGTTGAACATATTAGCTCTGGTTTATCGTGACCAGGTAAGTGACGAATTCTATTAAAAAAAAGAAACCATGCTAATATGAATAATTTACTGATAAACTAGAATAAATATAGGGAGGCTGCTAATTTGTTAAACGATGCCCTTTCTATCCGTGGAAAAACCTTGGGAGAGAATCATCCAGCCGTGGCGGCTACTCTGAACAATTTGGCCGTCCTCTATGGCAAGCGTGGCAAATACAAGGATGCCGAGCCACTCTGCAAGCGTGCTCTTGAAATACGTGAAAAAGTTTTAGGAAAAGACCATCCCGATGTGGCGAAGCAACTGAATAATTTGGCTCTGCTCTGCCAAAACCAGAGTAAATATGATGAAGTTGAGAAATATTATCTGCGAGCTCTGGATATATATGAATCGAAACTTGGTCCCGATGATCCCAATGTCGCAAAGACTAAAAACAATTTGGCCGGATGTTATCTAAAGCAGGGCAGATATGCTGAAGCGGAAATCCTGTACAAACAGGTATTGACAAGAGCCCATGAGCGGGAGTTCGGTGCGATTGATAGCAAAAATAAACCCATCTGGCAGGTAATATCAAAGTTCTTAATATTATTTCTGTTCATCTTTGATTAAAGTAAGTTGGTACTGTTGTAATTATTCCAATAGATTGGAAATATGCATCACACAGCATAAGCTAAGCTCATCCAATCATTTACCATATTTGCATATTATTGTTTAAAATTCTTTCTATGTGAGGAGTTTGTTAATAAACATACCACTTGATGGATTATCATTCATGTTTCTTTTCGTTTTGTTTTAGGTAGCTGAGGAGCGCGAGGAACACAAATACGATAAACGCGAGAATACACCCTATGGCGAGTACGGTGGCTGGCACAAGGCTGCTAAGGTCGATTCGCCCACCGTCACAACCACACTGAAGAACCTTGGTGCATTGTATAGACGCCAGGGCATGTTCGAGGCAGCTGAAACTCTAGAAGACTGCGCCATGCGCAGCAAAAAGGAGGCATACGATCTAGCCAAACAAACTAAAGTCGCACAACTTCTCACATCTACCGAAAAGCGACGCTCCAAGCAGATGAATGATATGGAATTCTCCGATGAGGTAATTTTCGGACTGACTTAACTGCCTAAAGCCTATAACTCACTTAGCTAGAAATAAGAAGTCGGGAAATTTATTTTGGTGTGGTGATTATATAGATTTGCGCGTTTGGTTAGTATACTATCTTCATATACATATATCTATATTTATTTCCAACAACACAGAGTTATATGTAGCAGTTTTTCGTACCATAGCCAATAATAAATAGATTTATCTAAAATTACTTCTCTTATTTTACAGAAATCCGTTAAGCCTTAAGCACATTCTTTGTCGCCTGGTCTGAGTGGAATCGGTGTGCTCCTTATAGATAAGCTAACACGAAATTAACATTATTTATTCATTCCTTAATATTAATTTGGTCAATTTTCTCAATGACGGCGTATAATCTAAAATCATAAACTTAAAAATCAAAACTGTTTTTTTACATTTTTACAATTATAAAAAATCAAAACCACAAAAAAACATAAAACAAATCATTGCAATATTTTTTTTAGCCGATTATTGAGAAAACTGATTTTAGTTGACTCGAGCATAATTAAGTAAATATTACATGTTTTATATAATTTGTTATCTTTACAAAATATAGGAACGGCTTTTTAATAAACAACCAAAAATAAGTATCGATAAAATGCAATCACTAAGTGTTTCATACTTTAAATATAAGTATGGTTCAAATACATTCATTGTGAACTTATTAGCTAGTTGGTATTTGGTTAATCGTATCAACAACTTGGGGAAGATTTTAGTATATGACATTTAAGTAGCCATTCTTTATATTGCGATTATTATTATTATTATTGTAACCGTGGTGCATGAAATGATATGATTTTTATGCGATTCTGATATATTATCAAATTACTGTCACATTCCACTTAAAGCGCATAGTTCAGTCGTTTATTTCAAAATCAAAAACCATTTTATACTTCTATATACATACACCATATATATATATATATATATACATATATATATATTTTATTATTTCAATTGTATTTCACAAGTGACAGGTCGCGTTCATCGAAGACACTTTTAGCATAATTAATCTGAAAGGAGAAACATTAATATAGCATCCATTCAACGAAGCATACTTGTGAAAGAGTCAAAAACATATAGCTATTCCACTTACACATCTAGATACAGCCTCTGCGCATTCCTCTGTTCGACATCGAATCCTTGGTCGTGTGATCTTTGGTAGATTTGTCGATATCTCAATATAGTAACTCGACGTTACTTTGCTCGTTGACGGTGCAGATCCCGTGTTCGTTGACACAGGATGACAGGATAGAATCTCACTCAGATGACATTCAAGCATAACGGTTGGGTTGTTATCGCATAGCGAAAAGATACGCACATATTCCGTTGAAACAAGCAGACGTAATCTTGCCTCCTTGTCGCTCCACAGATTTGGCTCGTAAAATATGATTTTTTCCGCGAAGTTTTTCCTATTGATTAAGTAAAGATATTGCTGGCCCTTGCTTTGACGACTCGAGTATGGCGGCAACAGTCCACCCGGTGCTCCAGTTACGCATCTCGGCAATCGCTTGCGACTGGGCGCTTGACGATGCGAGTCTCTGCTTGTCTCACGAACCGCACTCGCCGTCTCCGAAGCGAGGTCAAGCATTCCGATAATCGGTTTCGTCACAGTGCCGACTAGGCCTTTGCCCAAACCGCTGAGGAAGCCTGGTACACCATCGGCATAGGCACCATCATATGTGTGCCGCACAATGCTGGTGACACCTCCGAGCAGTCCGAAGCCAAAACCTTTTATGCCAGCCGCTAGATGACCACCAGATGTATTTGATTGTAGCTCCAAAATTCGTTGTCTCGTCTCGTTGTCATGATCATCCAGTACAACCTTTCCCAAGCTGTCCGATAATGTTTCAGTTAGTTTTGCCGTCGAATTGGATATTCCATGGGTCACATTCTTAACTAAACTCTTCACAGATCCCTCAAAGATGAGTCCAGACACACCTTCAGACAGATCGTTAGCAAATCCCAGAGGATTGCCCAAGAAGTCCACACTCCCCAATATGGAAGCCGCATGCCATTTAATCTGGTTTATATAGTGCATCTTTATCGCTCTCAGGTAAACGTCGATTGTCTCAAAGTGATATTTATCCGAGAAATGATCTAACTCAATCAAGGCATCCTCGAATTTAATTAAGGTAAGACCCAGCGATTTCTTTGTTCTCTGCAGATCCTCTGGTAGCTTGGATGCAGTAAACGCAGAAAGTTTAACCTAAAAAATATTTATAGATTTATATGTTCCATACAAATAGGAATTATTTCAACGTTACCTGAGTAGAGCCAATACTGAATTTCTCGAAGTAATATCTTTTCATGTTGTTCTCGAAGGATCTTTCTTGAAAGTCCTCATAGTCGGTGGGCAAGGACGAGTGCTGCACATTTTCCTTGCCATATCCCAGAAATGAAGCGATTTTCAGTATCAGCTTCTCCTCCAGATACATTATACACGGCTTTACATCCAACGTCAGGTATTTGAATATCAAAGCATTCTTATTAGGACTGGGCAGTAGCTTGAGCTTGAGCAGCACGGCTTCCTTCTGCAAGTCATCGTCGTTGGAAAGCAAACTGTGCAGCGTGACTTGGCTGGCGGAGTCCAATAGTTGATTATCGATTTGAATGTCGGCAATATTTAGGTCTATGGACTTTTCCAACGGCGTATCCACGAACTCCGCAATGATGGTCTCCAGGCTAATGAATATGATTTCCTCGCAAGGCTTCAATGTAATTATGGAAATTCCAATTCCTTTGGGCAAATCGACTTTTATCTACAATTAGGTATATACATAAGTATTTGTTATTGTGTATTAACTGAATTCCCACCTCATATTCGTACGAGACATTTGTTTTTGCCTTATCCACAATGGGTCTATTATTGAAGGATGCATGTGTCCAGAGCAAATCTGGAGCCAAAAACGTCTCATTCGGCTTTAGCTTAATATCACAAATCTGCACCGTACAGATGGGGCCATCCATTTTGGTTGATATTTCCAATTGGCCAGAGCCGGGACGCAACTTTTGGGCAACCAGATGTTGTTCCCGCGGCGGCTTATCTCGACTCTTGGAGCTGTGCTTGGTACGACCAACAACCGCCTCAGAGCCAGGTCGTAGGCCATGCTTCCTAGGTGGACTCTGTTGGCAATAGGAGATGCAATTAAAATACGTTCATAATGAATCGCGCATTACCTACCTGCACACACATATTCGCATGACACATGAGTCGACCATTTTCGAATCTCCACGTTTGCGTTGTGGCTCTCTGTTTATTTGGGGTTCGCACCACCAGTGCGGTGAATTCTGTGGGATTTGGTGGCTTTTCCAAATCCAATACCAAACGCACAGCGCTCGCTTCGTTCGTTTGTATGGGCGGTGTAGAACCTTCGTGCTCCAACTGGCCATTCGAATTCATCAGCCAGAGCTGTGAGCGATCTCCGGAATTCTTTTCCATAATGATCACCTTCTTATCATGGACACCCAGCACCAATTGCTTATACTTATCATCTGGCTTATCACCGGCTCTTTTGAGCTGATCGAAGGTTTCATGAAACGCAATATATATGAAATTGGAATAGGTCAAGGTCCTGCTAGCATTCGACTGATCAATGGGAAAATCTACAATGTTTCCTCCAGGCGCCTCCATTAGCAATGTCTTCACGCCCGACGGATCATCCATGACATACGCCAAGGCAGATTGTGGCCGCACTGGCGTTGGCCAAATCGGTTTGGAGCCCTTCTGCGAAAAGTTGATTACTACCTCCGAGAAGTTATCAATTCTAATCGGAGGCGGTAAGCTGCGAGCGTCTGTGAATAGCAATATAAACGTTGCGCCGCGCGATATGATTTCCAATCTTAGGAAGAACATTTCGCACCACTCATTCCGGATATTTATATACAGGCTCTGCACCTCGTTTATGGGTATGCCCTTGGACCAGCAACAGCATTCCACATCTGCGATACGCACACAGATCAGCGGCTCACGATCCCAGTTGGCCCAATGGAACGGGAAATTGCAGTCAACGGGCGCCGAGATCACATTGCTCGCGTTCGTAACATCCTGGAAACCGAACCTTCTGGTTATTACTGATAATTAGATAATGTAGGATTCCCCTTACGTTATGCACAATATTGCATTTCTGGGTGAACTCCAACTGGTGCCCGCTCTTGTTGTAAAGATGGAAGCGCGGCGACAACGTTACAAAGGTGGTGCTCGCATATAGGCCTCTGCCTCGGCGCACTCTTATGCCAATCTTGTAGCAACCGGGACCACTCTCGGTGCGCAGCTCCCTGTACGTGATATTCTTGATCATGCTGAAGCTCTTGCACCACTGAAAACAGTTCCGAAGATATGATATATTGCAAGATGTTTAACGTAGAAGTATATCACCTGATTGTTAGCGCCGAAGGTGTTCCCAAGGCGCACCTCCAAATTGGGCGAACCCTCCTGGTCGGAGAAGGAAAACATTAGCGGGGTCACCTGGCGAGCTCGTTCGTGGTCTTCAAATTGTCCCGCCGCTATCTTGTTGGTGCCCTCCTGTTTATATATCAACGGGAGGCCCGACTTGTTCACAATCCATATCGGCGCACTTATATAGATCTCCATACCCCTGCCCTTGAGCGATTGAATGGATATGTGCAGATGGAGTTCCCTGTTCTTGGCATCGATCAGCTTTAACTTCGGCTCGACGATTCCATTGTGATTCGCTGGTACCTTCAGTTGGCCAGAGACCTGGAAGTTATCCAATGTAATGCTCAAGTTGAACGACTGATGCATATCTCGGTTATATATATTGATGCTCTCAAAGGCGTTTATGCGGCCCGCATTGGAGCCATTGATGTTGAAGCTCAGGTCACAGCAGAGCATATTCTTGAGCATCAGCGGCGAGAGTAGCGTGATAGCATGTCCGGGCGTATTTCCTTCCTTAAATGGATGAATTTCCTTGACTATGCTGACCAGTGTATAGAAATGACTCTTGTTGACGTCCAAGCAGGTGCTCAGATTTTGGATGCCATCGTTTACGTACTGCTTCCACTGGATCTCATCGTTGCAGAAGCAGATATCGTCGGCTTTTGATTTCTTCGAATCACTCGGTATATGGGAGATATATAACGATGCATCAATGAACTTCAATGGAACGCACTGTTGTTCATTCGGCGGAATGGTGGTTATCGCCGAGGTAGCATCCGGTTGATTTCTATTTAAAACCATCTTCAGATGTATATCATGATCCAATTTATTGATAACTCGTAGAGGCGACATCACTTTGATCAGCTTCTGGGCCGAACCCATTAGCGAGATATCGAAAATGATACGGGTCTTTTTCTGGAAATGTGAGTCCAGTATGGTTGACCGGAAAAACATGCCCACCTTGTCTACAGAAATTGGCCCGATCAAGGTCCAGCCATGGATTTGCACAAGAATCTGATGGAGGTTCAGTCGATGCGAATCGATGTGCCGCAGCTTACTTTTCTGGCTAAAATCGAAGGTCTTAATCTCCTCCGGCTGCACAGACGTCCAGTTTTTGATTATGTCCAACTGGTGTAAGTCCGAGCAGGCCAGGTCACCCAGCTGCGCGTAGATGGGCTTGAAGAGCAGCGCGGAGCCTGTCAAGTTTTGCAGCGCAAACGGCACAAATGGCGATCGCTGACGGAAATTGGAGTTCTTACCATTGTCCAGGGAATGGAAATCGCTGGTCCAGTTCTTGGAGACCATGTGGAAGAGTTCGATCAGCGTGGAGGTGATATTTATCTTGAGCAATTGTTTACTATTCAAATATATCTCGAAACGTTTCTTCTTATCGAATTGGGTTTTTTTGTACTTCCATTTCGCGGTGCACTGCCAAATCTCGGCCAACGGTTCCCAGCCGCTGAGCTTTCGATTGTAATAGCTGAGTGTCACCTCCGTGTCGAGATCACCCTCGGCCGCATTGGAGCTAAGATTTTCCTCAACAAGACTGGCTTGAAACTTGTACTTTAACAGCACCTTCGTCAAGGATATTTCCAGGAGTGGCACATCGGCGTCCATGCAATCATCAATCACACACATCGATATACAATTGGCGGCCAGAACAGCGGTCTTCACTTCTATCGCATGATTCTGCACTGTACTCCGCTTCTGCTGCGACAGCCAAAGTGCTGCGTCATTCAGCTTCCAATTGTTCGCTTCCATGGCAACCCAGCAATTAGTGATATCAAATCCCATTGCGACCAGCGGCGCGATCTTCTCGAATTCTGAATTCGATTTGGACAAAACATTCGGCGCCGTCGACGTCTGTGTCGGTATGGAGCTGATCATCCGCAAGAACAACTTCATATCGATGTACGACAGACGAATATTCAACTGCTTTTGCACCACAATATTCAGGCAATTGTTCCTCAGCTCCACGTTCAATGTAAACGGATCGATGATGGATAGCGCACTCTCGTCCTCAGCATCTAATATGCACGAGAAGATCTCTAGATGATTGATGTTTATGGAGAGCGGTACCCAGTTATTGTGGGGCTTGTAGGAGATAACGGTTGTGCTCTTCAAGATAACGGCATTCGAGTCGAGTCGATTACACTGTTCGGCAAATATGATTTCGGAATCCGTCACATTTATGATATATTCGGATATTGAACTATCTGCGGGCTGTGCATGATCCGACTGTGTGAGCTGTGGAGATCGCGGATTTATGGCTGACGCGGTCAGCGGTTCCTCCTCGAAGAACTTTTTCAGACGCTCCAGAAAGTCGAGAATACCGATAACCCTCATATCATTCAACATGATTGTGTATTTGCATAGATTCAATCGCTTCCGGCAATGGATCTCAACCTGAGCAGAGTGCTTCGGCACCGTATCCTTCTTCGACGGCTGCAATATATTGCGAAAGACATTAGTATTCTTGCTGCCATCGTTGGGCCTCTCATCAACAATCAAAATATTGCTAGATATCAGATCAATATCTTGTGAACCATCGTTCAGCATATCGATTTCCAGCTGCGATCTTATGAAATGTATGCAGGCCAAAGGCTCCAGCACAAAGTCCGGCATGGTGTTCGTGTTTTGGACCACCATAATGGAAACATCTTCCAGCAGAATGCGTATGGAAAGCAACGTTATAATACTCGTCGAGTCTTCGGCCTTCGAGAATAGGCTCAATGCCGAAAAGGCTTCTATAGATGAGCTCATATTGTTAAAGCTATTGTAATAGACATCATCGATGGGCTCTCCGATATTATTATTTAGGAGTCCCCGAATCAGTTTGTATGTTTGAATATTGAGAGACGCGTTCAGTTTGGAGAAGGTGCCCTTCACGCTGATATCCGGACAGACGCGAATACTATCCGTTGTTAAATTGCGTTCGACTTGCAGATCGAGATAGCACGATTCCTTAAAAAGACGACTGCCTTTAATAAAGCACGTATTCGCGATATTTATGTAGACCTCCTTGTCGCAATTGCTCTCCAATTTATCTACACTGCGTTCGCCCGAGAATAGATTTATGTTAACCAAATCGATATGCATGACGTCCAGGATTTCGTCATGGTTCTTTACAGCCTTTCCCTTCTTACTTATGATGCACTCATCGCTCGACAAATGAAAGCTATTCTTCAGCGTAAACTGACCCAGATAGGCGATCAATGCGTGGTTGCTATTGTAACAGGCGGGCAATACAATCACAGGCGATGCGGCCTGAATGCAAAGCTTTATTTTGGTCGGCTGATCTTTCTGCACCTTATCCACATTGTGCTTCTTCAGCTTACGGATCACGGGCTGAAAACATGTATTATTTGAAGTAAAATATAAGAATATGTATATCTCGTTTTCTATTACCGTTTGCAGCTGCAGTAGCTCCTTGACAAACAGATGAAGTTCGACAATGAATCGTTTTGTGTGTATATAGTGGACCGAAGACATATTTATCCAGAGAACTGCATCAGCGTTAATGCTGTGTGGCGTCTCAGTCTCTGTCAGCTTTCTACAAACACATGAAGCATAATTAATTAGAAATAATTTAGAAATCCTCTAGCATTGCCTCTTGCCTCTTGTAAACAAAGTTCAGCGCTTCGGTGCCGCTCGTTAGGAATCTTTCTTTGTATATATATCCATATTTCGTCAAGTCGTAAACCGTTATCGAGCCGAGGCAACCTTCGACTGCCTTATACGCTGCTTCTTGAATTATAGAGAATGTCGCATTGGACACATTGATTCTGGATAAAACAGCTTCGTTTCGAGTGGAAGTGAAATTCAGCGAACGTATCGACACATTCAGCTTGCTGGTAAATTCATAGGCATCTGCGAAGAGGGCATATATATAGAGAACTGTGGAAGGCTGTATGCAGCTACTTACTCTTTGGCAAACTATTCTTCTGCTCCACCATGGATTGGGTCTTCTCCGTGTCGGCAACCAGGCCGAAGAAATCGAATATCGTATTCCATCTGTCCACGCAAATGGTCAAGTTCAGGCAATTGAACTCAATAGAGTTTTGCTTCTCTGTTTTGCTCTCGCCCAACTGCCGGAACAGACGACGCGTGTGCGATCTGTAGATGACCAAATTATTGCTCTTCCGCTCGGCCATATCATTCGATTTACAGATGCCCGCCTTATGCTTGCTGTGATCACTGTGCTTTATATGATCGCACAAATTGGAAATGGACGATGATATGGACTTCTGTTTGCTCAAATAACTGGGCAGATCCGGGCACGACGAAGATGTGCGACCCTTTCGCTGATATGTATTTTCCACATTTATTGAAGTTACCATATTTCTAAACGGCGACGTAATCTCTGACTTCAAGTCCTCCATAAGCACAGAATTCAATACGATCTTCAGATCCTCATCGTGTCCGTGCGTCCGATGCTTGACAAAGAAGTCCTTGAACGTTACATTCACCAGTGGCTCATGATTTTCGTTTTGCAAATTGATTTCGAGCACCGGCACGGAGAATTTAATTGTTGTCTTCATGCGCTGCCCCTCAGGCACGTTCTCGCTCGTCACATTCACATCGGCCAAATTCGGCTTAACATTGTCCGAGACAACGCCATTCGAAAAGTTCGTCGCGTTTTGTATGGATTCGATTAGGTTATTGTATTGCTTGCGGTACAGCGTTACCTTCAGCGTTTCAACCATGCTACCCTCGACCTGAAAGAGATCGAATACTTGAGCATCTCGTTCCTTACACGTAGCCAACAAGAATCTCAAGCTCCCCATTCTCAAATGCCACTCACCAGTAGTGTTTTAATCTGCCTTTCCTCATCCTTTACATCCGCATATCCTGTGTACAAATTCAAGGATATTGCTGTGTCATGCAGTATGGGAAAGGCATCCTGTTTGCTCTCATACATCTTGCTCGCTATGGGCAAGGTGTACGTCCAGTCCTCCTTTTGTTCATCGATATTCAATGAGAACAAATTGATATTCTTCACTTCAATAACATATTTCACTATCGAATCCTCATTAATGTTGCCCATCTTCTTATGAACATCGTTGTTGCGGTAACTGATCTTTCCCAGATTCGCAATGAAGACCTCTTTACTGTCGTTCGATATGGGCAGCAGGATTACGGGGCTACTTATTATAACATCCAACCTAAAATCAGTTTTTTAAAAAATCGGTCAGCATCAGTGCAAGGCCATATACGGGATATGCCGCCTTACGATATCAATGAATTCTCCTGAGCTCGATTTGGCTGCGGTGGCTTCGTCTGGTAATTGACGTCCTTTATTTGCTGCACGAATTCTTTGGCCATATCGGTTGCTTTGTTACCGATTGAGGTCAGAAACTCTCTAAGAAAAAACTCCATGATATAAAAGGATTGGAAATGGAAAATTTGTTGAGAACTTACTTCAGACCCTGTTTGAAACTTGTTATGCAGAAATTAAAATCTTGCAAAAACCTTGGACTATGGGTATACGAGACGGATGCCATGCGCACCTGCAGACTGACTGCATTATTATCGCTCCATATGTTTGTGAAGCTCAGCGCATCGATTTGGTCACATTTCTGATCTTCACTATTATTTAAATATATTTCGTTAGATAGTTTATTCAGCACCGATTGCCGACTCGATTCCGACTCCGGATCCCGGCCAATGGACAGAATGCGCTGATATCGTACACCTTGTGGAGTTATATCTATGATTTGTATGCCGCCCAATGAGCCGATAATTGACAGGCTCGACTGCATCGACACATTAATTTTGGCTTCGCTAATTGTCAGCGTTCCAACCTTCCGCGCTATCTCATATTTATCCCGTTTTATTGTGTACAAAATGAGCACGTTTAGGCGAAAGAAATCGAATATGATCTCATGTTGATTATGATCCGTGGAGCTCTCTGGTTCTTTCAGCTCCAGAGCCGGACCCCGATCTTTTTCCTCACGCACGCTCTCAAATATCTTTTGACCGCGAAAGATGCGCTCGGCAAAATTTAAGAGCTCTAGAATGGTTTCCTGATTGGCTGCAAGTAAACGGAATCATTTTACTATTAGCTACTTATCTATATATTTGAAATATACCAATTATTTCCAAACTGTTGAATGATATTTTGGAGGTGTGCAGAAAGGAAGATCGATTTGAATCGGATGCTATGATATTGATATCTATGTTAATCAGCGCGTTTAACTCGAGTCCCTCGTCCCGCTCCATCGAAGTGCTTTGAATATTTTGAACAGCTTTTGTTATTATATGCGGACTCGTTGGCCTGCGATATACATAGGAATCAGGTGATCCTGGCGTGGCGGGCGAACACGCTGTGCTGTGCTTGAGGCTACCAGAAAAACTGTCCATACTACAAATAATAATATGGTTACCATATGCATATTTCTATGAGTCACCAGCTTACCCAACGTTTCGATGACTCGCTACTAGGAGTTCAAAGTCTGGACCGAACGATTGAATGGCGTCCACCAGGAGTAGGCCATGAACAGACATGGTTATTGTGGTTTCCTTGCCCGCCATCACCAGGCCAGCTCTGGCTCCGATTATCTGCAGCTCGGCAATGCTTTTCTCCTTCGACTGCATTTCGATGATCAGTTGCCCAATGGCAAACTGAATAACCAAATGGCTTCCATCTACGTTATAATAGGGATGACTGCTACCATCGGCTGGCATTCGGTTTTCAATTTCATTTGTTGGCTTCGACTTAAGCCGTGGATTCTTCGAAATTGGATAAACTATGGACAAGAAGTGTCTAATTTTGTCCTCATTGCCATGGATTAATATCTTTGGGCACGTTCCGAACAGAGTAAGTGATGGATATTCCGGATCAGATGTGAACACAATACGTTGCTCGATCGTAAGCGTAATATTGAATTTGTCGATCAAATGGAAATTGGAAGAGCTCTTCAAACTGGCCTGCCATCTCTCCTGATATTTGCATACCAAAACTTGCAAATTAGTTAAATTTATTGTGTACGTATTATAAATTTTACTATGCAAGGCAGACTCTAGTTGGGTGTTCCTATTTAGGAGATCCTTGAATAAGTTCTCCTGTAATGTTGGCGACTCCGACCCACTTTTCTTTGAACCTGGCGGCGTTGCGCATGGTGTCAGGTAAGTTTCATTATCATCATCATCGTTCTGGTTGCCATTGTCGACATCTATGCTCGCCTCTGTTGTACTTATATCATCGGGTTTTGATATAAATATGGAGGCCTTTTTCTGAAAATCCGATTTGATCAATTGGAATTTGCCAAAGTCCATTAATACCATCAGCGAATTCTCGATCTTGTAGTTTTCCAAAAATATTATTCGAGGCGCAAAGACCTCAATCTCAAATGTCCATATCTTGCGATTAGCCTGCGATAATTACGAATATTGATTGATGATAATATGCACATATTAATTTTTTATTTTCTTTTTTATAAACTTACCTCATTGCCAATAAATATTTGATTCCAGGAACTTAGAAACTTTCTCTCCTTTTCACTCTTATATTTATCTTTTATCAAATACTGCACTTTGTTTGAGGGTGTAAAAAAGTTAAGAAACCAGTCGATCGCCTCCTGATTGTATATTAAATCCAAGCTCTTCGACTTAATAATAAGACGATATTGCAACTGATTATCATTTTCGTATTGCAACTGAAACAAAGGATCCTGTTTATTTGTGGTATTCACTAGAGTCTTTATATCCGTTTGGTTTATTGCTGTCGATCTATCAGTCTGTGGCTTAATAAGATTACAGTGTTTGGAGTCCTTGTTGGTTTTATCCAATAAGTAAACTTCTCCCAGAGATATGCCCACAATATAGGATGTAAATAGAGGGGTTAGCTGTAGAAATGATGATAGATTATTAAATTGCATTTCTATTGATTTGCTATTATCCTCGACTTTGCTCGATTCATCCGTTTGCAATATAATAATGCCTTTGAGCAGTTCAATAGTAAAATATCCGAAAATTGTATCACATTTCATATGAGACTGGCTTTGAAGTGAGTGTTCGAGTGCAACGAGAATATCATCTTCCAAGTGTTGGAGCGATTCATCCTGCTCGGCAGATGGCATCGAATTAGTTCCATACCAGCCCATCCAGTTGGGGAACCAATGGAAGAGCATTCCTTTGCCTTTGACTTGGTCAGATTTGATTGAAATTCCCTTTGAGTATACTTTTTCAAAGCATATCCTGCGCATAATTATTAAATCTGCCACTTTTCTATCACCTTCAATATAGGCTTTAAACTCTTTATCATCGTTGGATAAATTTTCGTTAGGATTTAATATAACAGCTTGGCAAATTCTCATATACCGCAGGTTCTCCTTGAGAACCAGATACTTTTCATCCATTGTTTTGAGCTCAGAGCCATAGCAAACGAGTACATATTTCCACCACATCCGCGGATTCTCCTTAATACTGCACGTTGGTCGTTTCAATCGAAATTGACAAATCTCCTTTATTTGCTGTATGCCAGCGAGCTTATCCTGTATTTCGTCGTGCTGTGCCTGCAATGCGATAATATAATATATATATATAAAAGTACTTGCACATGACTTACCTTTGTTAGCACAATTATAACTTCAGGTACAAGGAGGTCACAGGATACACGTGGCTTGTCTTTTGAGCGAATCACTTGCGGAGACTTCTCACGCTTCCATCTGGCTGTCGCACTGATCGGCTTAATAATAAACTCGTGTGGACGTATTTGACATGTGGCATTCATGTTCGTTAGAAGCTCTTGGTTCGTGAACTTCTGACATTTAATGTCATCGTGCAATGTATCCCAGTATAGGGATAGCTCTTTCAACTCAACAATCTTAAAATTAATATCATTATTAACCGCCTTATTCGAACCCGTTGCCCAATTACAATCACAGCTTTGTGCGGTTAGAGAACCAATTCTGATGCCAGTGGCGATTTTACTTTTTCCCACATCCAAAGCATCTTCGTATCGAAAGTGAACATCAAAGATTTTGAGTTCAATATTATCAATGATATTCGTTGCCATATTTGTGCCATACTTCAACCAGTTATTGTATGAGGAAAAATAATACGATTCAATTTGTTTACCCTTTTCGGAGCGCCAATTGGCTTCGGCTGTATCCAACACGGATTGTTTATACTCCAGATTAAGGAGTTTCTCCTTCACTTCATCCCAATTCTCGAAGTCTTTTGGCGAAACAACACAAAACAATCCCTCCACGGATATACACCATGGCGATGTTCTGAACTGGCGTACCGGCACCTGCAGTTTTATTTTACCAATGCTGCCCGCAGACACTTCAATGGGCAGGCCATACGAGCGCAGCGCATCTTTTCGGATGGGAATGTTTTCGAGCTCGACTTCGCCTAAAATAACAAACGCAATTGAGTTATTTTGTAATTCTTTTCGTTTGCATTAATATACCTGATAAGAGTGCAACAGACAGTTGAGCAGAGTTCAAATTTTCTAAATACTTCCCAAGGTAGGTGTTCAAAACCCACGTAATCAAATCTCTTAACATTATAATGTTCTTGGAACTTTATAGGCGCATTCAAAATTTAATATTTTTAATGAGTATACAGGTGTTAATATATCAAAACAAACACAGAATTTAATTTTGTAGACTTATAAGATACGAAAAAATAACATATGAGTACGATAACACAAAGTTGGTGTTGTAAACTAGCCCAAAAAATACTGTTTGAAGAGCGCAGCTGTTCTGTGATGTCCGTTTGATAGAACCCACATATATGGATGCTTGGGAAAAGCCTCGTCTTTAAATCTAATGCATATAAAATCGTCAAATATGTGTAAGCATATTTATTAATTTTATTGTACATTTATTATACAAATCGTATTTTCCATCATGTGAATTGCGCGCTATACAAGGCACACGAGATTCGTATCCAAATAATATAATTAGAATAAGTATGAAATGTTAATGTTTTGTTATTATTACTTAAAAATATTGGAAAGAAATTTATATATTAAGAATTGTATATACGATTGTGAACAGGTTTTTTGACATCTATCGATAAGCATGCAATAAGCAACACATTGATTTCTTAATGCTCGTTAGATTGTATATTTTTAAATCTTATAGATGTGTGCCATATTGTGCTAAACATTTAACCAGATCATTAAAATGTCGAGCTGGCGTATTTTTGCAATCCGTATTTATAACTTTTTTGGCTGCCAACCGATTTCACCAAAACATCAGCGTTAATTTATCATTCACCGCGAATCGGCAACAAAAAATAAAACGTTTAATCATCGACGAGTCTGACATAAATCGATAATTATTCAACATCTGTGCTGCCTTTGCTCCTCCAGAACTTTTACATAATCTGGGTCTCCGCTTTGTGGGAAATTCGGTGTAAATATTGTTATAAAGCATATACAGAGCAATTGCGGAGATCAAAAATTATTATATTCTATTTGTTTTCTAGAATCAGTAAGAGATGTCGTTCACACAAGTCGCTCGTAGCTGCGGCCGTTTTGCGGCTGCCTTGAGCACAGTTCGCGTTGCAAAAACTATTGTGCAGACACAATCTAGAATGTTACATCGAATTGCAGTTCCTGCAGTGGGAACTCAGCTTACCCAAGTAAGTATCCCACACTTCCTCTTTCCTATTTACACATACTGTCTTCACATAAAATTACACTTCAATTGCTCCCTAACCTCATTGTGGAAAACTACGGGGTGTTATTGTCCATCCAAAACTTATTTATTATAACATTTCACCTGGAAAACACTAGGGTATTTGAGTTGACCTCAAGGGGTAGATGTTTGCCTGTAAAGCGTGTAACATTGCATCACATACGTATACACTTAACTGTGATTAGACCCGGGGGTTAAGCTATTGGAAATGGTTGCCGGTATTGCGTGATCAAAGATCAAAGGCTCGAAAAGTTCATTCATGTCGAATTTAATATTTTTGCAGAAGTTTACAGTCCGCAACTACTCAGCCAAAAACACTTTAGAGGAAATTGAACATCGTGTATTGAAAGTTGTTTCCGCATACGACAAAGTGACTGCCGATAAGGTAAACTATCTAAACAAGAATGCTCTAACTCGGTTTCTCTTGTTCTTTTCTTTTTGTGGCACACATTGCAGGACAGCAGATGTCCCTGGCAAACGCAATCGTTACGCAGCTATTCGGCGAAACCGCCATTGTCGCTGAAGCTCATCAACGAGCGTGTCTTGCTTGTGTTGAAGCTGTACGATAAGATCGATCCCAGCAAGGTAAAGACCGTGCTATTGGCTTAGGCTTATTCGATTCCATGCTACTATTGCATTTGCCAGTTGATTTAATCTATTGTGCTGTCAACAGAAACGAACAAAGCTGCCTTATCTAGAAATCTGTTTTGTGCCTATCTAACATTATTTTTGTTGTAGCTCAACGTGGACTCGCACTTCATTAATGATCTGGGCTTGGATTCCTTGGATCACGTTGAGGTTATTATGGCTATGGAGGATGAGTTTGGCTTTGAGATTCCAGACTCCGATGCTGAAAAGCTTCTGAAACCTGCCGACATCATTAAATACGTCGCCGACAAGGAGGATGTATATGAATAGATGTAATGCGGAATTATTAAAAGTTACACTAATTTTAAATGAAAGGCATCAAATTAAATTTGAAGAATATATAACATTTAAACAATAATACATGTAAAGCCAGGTTATAGATAGATAGATAGATAGGACGATCTATGGTCCAAGAATGTTCAGATATTTGACCATATTGGAGACGTCCAAAACATACGGTTATGTATATGTAGATCTATTACACAAAATTAGGAATTTATTTGCGTCAGAGCGTAGTTAAGCACATCGACTAAAGTCTCCAGGCGTCTGGCAGCGGAGCCTGTGGGACTGGCCAAATGTTCTAAGTTTTGAGTGTTTAGATAGTTCAGTTCCTTCATGTTTTCTGCGATTACATTAAGCTTGGCCTGCTCTTCGGACGTAAAAGCGTCTGGCGCTTCCTGTTCCCTGGGCAAAAGCTTCGAGAGCTGTTGAGCAAATACTTCCAGCTGTGCAACTTTGCTTAAGTAAACCGATTGTTCCTTTTCTAGAGAAGAAGCCTCATTCTGCAGAAGTTGCAATTTTTGTAGAAAATTTTTATATTCGTTGTACACGGTGGCAGCGCTCTGACTCTCATCTATACGTGTAGTGCTTAGCGACAAATTCGAGTAGCTAAAAGATGTTTGATCCTGAATAGCGTCAATTCCTTTGAGTGTTACGGAGTTCGACCGTGGCAGTTCTCGTTTTTTAGGTATTCTCTGCAAATTGCTTGGATATTTGTCAAAAACTTTGAATAGTTCAGCATAGTTCTCCACTGTGCCAACTTCATTGTCACTAGTAGGCAATTCTGTATCCACGGTATCCTCAATGCATTTGAAGAAATCAGTTGTTTTTATAACTGACTTAGTGATACAAAGATCTTTCAGATTGATTGGGTGATTCTCAAAATAATTGCTGCACTTTTTACAAAAATCGTCATAATTGTAATTGCTTTCCATAATTACGAATATTTTCTCTTCCGACTTCTATGCAAGCGCGCGCGTCAAAGCATTAGCTACTTTGCAATTCGATTAAGTTCGATATTTCGAGACAAAATCGTCATCGATGTCATTCACAGGGACGTTTCAAAATTCTCTATAACTGACAACAAAATTTTGAGGCAGAATAACATTTATTTATTCTTCAGACTCTGCTTTCAATATATATATATATTGATTATCCGTATTCGGACTGAATGGTAAGCGAAAATTGACCTCTGGGTATGGTGTTAGCATGATACCAGATTCGTGTGTCCACCAAAACAGCATCGCCTGGCTCAACATAAAAAAAGAACGATTGACATTGAAGATCACATTCCGGTGCCGGAGACAAGAACCAACTTTTGTTTCCCTGTAACTGAGCTTGCCACATTAGACGGGGAATATAGTCAAGCTGGGATAAAGAAATCAATTACTGTAATAAAACTTGTTTTTTATAAAAACTAAAGTTCTTATTACGTGCATAACGGCGCCTTGCTCGAAGCCCATCAAAATGAAATCCGTGTTCGGCATTTCAGCGTCCACAGGCAAAAAGTGTGGACGTGGGTACAACTTTCGTAGCTCTGCTAGCACCGTCGGTTGGCAAACACTCCACCCCACAAACCAGGGTCTCCCCTCACTCAAATTAGCTCTTTTAGGAGACATCTTAAACACGTCGCTCAGCGTCTTGAGATCTGAATTGAAATGCTGGTACTGGCATAATGTCTCCATCGAACCGGGTACGCGCTCATACAAGTCCTTTATATATGTATAGTCAAGACGCTTATAAGCTGGCCAATGCAAAATGGCCTTTTTCACAATAATTGGCCGTGAGGAGTATGCATAGCGAGCAAAATCTTCACGCGTCAGGTTAGGTAAAATCAAAGGTGCCACCACTCCCTTACAGAACTCACAGTCACTTATTGGTCGTGTTGCCTCCCAAACTAGGTGATTGTTGGGCAGAAAGCAGCGTACACCCAATAGAAACGAAATGGTTTCATAAAAAATTGGCGTTGCTACCATAATGAAGAATATGATGCCCAATAGCCACAAGAAGTTCAATCGATTTTGAGTGGGGTTCATGTCTCGCGCCTTACGATAAGCCTCCTGCAGATCCGCTGTGGAAACTAGCCCGGTGCGGAGTGCATTTAGATGTAGCTCATCAAGCTTGTCCAAAAACTCATCGTCTAAACGATCACGTATTACACGCATGCGGTTGCCCAGCGTCCCCATGGGACGAGTAATGAACTGTGAAAAAAAAAACAAAAAACAAAAAAAAACTAAGAAATTTTTTAAAAAGATCTTCTATCAAATTATTAGTTACTTACCAAAAACATGACATATAAGCGCTTTGATTCCAATTATTTTTCATCAGCTGCTTGACTATTTGTCGAATAATGACATTCGATGGTGGATGCTGCTAGTATTAAAAATCGATATACAAATTCACCTCTACAACGAATATTATTTAACAGTTATCGACTAGTCGTTAATATCAAGGCCCTCGTCGCATGGCCGCTCAGCTTGCCAATCACTTGCTGCATTGCTCTTTGCTCGGACGTAGTATCGTCCAGCATTAAATCTAAGTAATAGGTTTTTGGTTGATTTTCTAGCCGTCTAGTACAAAGTCTACATGACAATAACACAAGAATGTGTGCTTAATACTCAGTGAATTTAACTTTCATTCATCGTTCATTGTTGTTACCGTACTAAAGTAGTGACCGCAAAGCTGCTGCTGCTTTTCCCTGACAAAAGACACTTTCACCCAGCCACCTCCGAGGAATAATTGTGCAATAATAACAGAAACAGAAATTAAGGATGTCAACTCAGGAAAAGGAAAAGGTCATTCGTGTTGGTTCACGTAAAAGCGAGGTAAAGAATATGATAATTTCAATGAATATGCTAAAAGTGTGTGCATTCGAGTCAACTTTCATTTGAATTTCAATCATGTACATCATACGACCATACGTCCGTTGTCTGCTGGTGTTGGTGCTGTTGTCTTGCCTTCGTCCGCTCCCTCTCCCTCTCGCATACTACAACTTGCTTCACACATTTATGCAAGACTAAGACTTGTTGCTCGCCCAACAAAAATCCGTTGCTGCTTGTCGGTACAGACTGGGACTGATATATTTATTTATTTTTTTTTTTTTCGGCTAGTGTTATACAACAGCGCAGCTCAGATTTGTGTGGCTCTCACGCATTGCTGAAATTTGTTATTGTGCTGCGTTTGTTGTTGCTCTCATTGAGCTGTTGCAATAATAATACCAATCGGCGATCAGGTGCCCGCGCCAGCGCGCTGCCGCCTGTCTTGAGAGTTAATATATTTTTATTACTCTGGCCATATTTTTTGTGTAAGCCATTTGAGTCGTGCTTGACGGCGATTGGCTCGCGTCGACTTGGCTGTGCTTGTCTTGGCCTGGTCCGGCTTATATCAAGGCCACAATGCACGCATATTCCAAATTACTTTGCTAATTAAAATTCGAAATGCCAATTGGCAACAACAAAAACGAAGCCGGCACCACCTGTGACCGCAAGTCCAATTGGAAGCGACCATTAATTACATTAAATCGTCTCTTCTTTTGACTCTCTTTCACACTCTCTCTTTTTCTCAACTTTCCTACAATTTCAGTTCATTTACACTTGACATTAACATATGCCCCTGCTTATACTTCTGCTCGCATTTATCTTTTAAGTATCTCTCTCCCTAACTCAGTCTTTGTCTTTCAGCTGGCACTCATTCAGACTAAACATGTCATCGGGCGACTCCAGAAACTCTATCCGAAGCAGAAGTTCGAAATCCGTAAGTGAAAGTTTCCACGCTGAAAAGAAAAAAAAAAAGAAAAAAAAAAAAAGGAAAAATAGCCCATATACATTTCCCAATACACTATGTTTGTTTACCTCAGAACGCAAGTCGAGCCGAGCGGGAATTAGTCTTAAAATATATTGCTATGGCTCACCATGACTCATCAGTTATCAATCTGGGTCTGAACACGTCTTATCAATTTGGCAAGAATCGTGCTGCATTAAATCGGATTCTTCCGAGTCACAGTTACGTAGTTACTAAATATGTATAAAGTAAATATGTATAAATAAATATTGGTCTATGTTGCCGCGCGTCTTAATTGGTTAATTTAAAATTTGCCACTTTAACATTTTCTTGCGTCTCTTTCGCGTGCCTTTTGCCAAAAGTTGTCCAATGTCAATGTCTGTTTTGTTTTCTTCTCACATTTCCCGTTCTCTTTTTTGCCACAGTTGCAGTAAATGAAGAGCAGATATCAAGTTTATATCTCTCGCATAACGAGATCATATACTGAAATCTGTATATTATTACTATTGTATAATATTATGCATAAGTCATAGAGAGCATACACGCAAAAGGTTTTTATCGCATAGCAAAAATGTTTTGCAGGTTATCTTATGAACTGATTTCTCTATCATATCTTTCTATCAAGCCAATACTTATCTCCTCGAAGAGTGCATAGATATTGCAATTGAAAGTTGTACTTCTATTTTTATTTATGGATCGATTGAATTCCGATTCGATTACAATTCGCATGCAGTACAAATTCCAATTAGATTAACCCAAATTCCACTTAAACTCACTCGCAAACGTGATCTAACGAAAACACACAATTTAATCATTAGCTTTAATTGCTATCCAATTCAGGCAGTAGCACAACACGCAACATCCCGTTTAGATATCAATTCAAAAAAAAAAAAAAAAGGAACTAAATTTAAATAATTGTCGCTTCTTGTAGGGAAATCCAGTAGTGACTGATAAGAGTCCGAATTTCTGTCATTGCGTGTTGATAGCAAAGGAAATGTGTTTAAAAGAGAAAACATGAACGGGGCATGGTTGGGGAGGGGGCTCGATTCGTTTGCCTGTAGAGTTTGATTGGCTGTTATCTCTTTTGATTACATAAGCGCTGCGATATTTGTCGACAGGGGAGGTCTCTGGAACAGATCGAAATTGTAATCAAAAATAATACTCATTCGTTTGGGTTGTTCCAATTTGTTGATTTCGCAGATACGATGTCCACGTTTGGGGATCGAGTACTAAACGTTTCACTGCCGAAGATTGGTGAGAAGAGTCTCTTCACCCGCGATCTGGAGGATGCGTTACGCAATGGCGGTGTCGACTTTGTTGTACATTCGCTCAAGGATCTGCCCACAGCGCTGCCAACCGGCATGGCAGTGGGCGCGGTGCTGGAACGCGAGGATGCACGAGACGCGCTGGTACTGCGCGAGAATCTGAAGGGTTATACGATTGCCTCGCTGCCGAAGGGCAGTGTCATTGGTACGTTCACTGAGCTGCCCGAGAGAGTTTCAATTGATTGTTAGCTTTCCCATAGGCACATCATCGCTGCGTCGCACGGCGCAGATCCGACGACAATATCCACATTTGATTGTGTGCGATATTCGCGGCAATCTCAATACTCGTCTGGCCAAGCTGGATGCTAAGGACTCGAAGTTTGCTGGCATTATACTGGCACAGGCGGGCCTCGTGCGTATGGGCTGGATGAGCCGCATAAGTCAGGTGCTGGAGCCCACTGATCTTCTATATGCCGTCGGACAGGGCGCACTGGCTGTCGAGTGTCGTGCCAACGATGCTCAGGTGCTAGCTATGCTGCAGCGTCTTATGTGCCTGAACACAACGTGCCGCATTCTGGCCGAACGTAGCTTTTTGAAAACGCTGGGCGGCGGCTGCTCGGCACCAGTCGCTGTCTGGAGTAATCTGAAGGGCGAACCGAGCAACATTAACAAGCAGCAGCAGCAGCAAGAGACGGAGGTGGGCTTATCGCTAACTGGCGCTGTCTGGAGCTTGGATGGTGCGATTGAAATCCGTGAGCACCTGGACTGTGCCTTAAATGAAACCGAATCGGAGATGCAGCGGCGCAAGCGTGTTGCCACTGAGCAACAACCGCAGGACCGTGACCTAGAATTGAGCAATGGCAATAACAGCTGCGACTCGCCTCCGGCAACGAAACGAGCGAGGAATGGCAACAGTTCTTTGACCAACGGAAATGGTAATGAGAATGGCAATGGTACCGGTTCGGGTTCCGCCTCTGGCTCCGGCTCTGATTCTAGCTCAAATAGTCCACGTCAACAGGGCAGCCCGCCGGTCATCTGCGAGGATGCACCTGTCACTGGCTACACGATGGAGGAGCTGCTCGAACGGCACATCGATCTGGCCCGCAAATGCCCCGTCGTCGGGCACGACAATAATAATTCATTGGGGGCTGACGGTGATGCCGGCGGCGGCGGTGGAGATGCGGACACCAGTAATGCTAATGCATCAGTTCACTGCCCCCTGCAGATGAATGTTGGCCAGGAGTTTATGGGCGAATGTCCATTTGTCGACAACGAGACGAAAATTTCGTATGCCAGCGCAGGGAAATGTCCGGTCACTCATCTCAGCACGCTGCCAGCACTGCCGACCAGTAAGGGTGATGAGCCCGATAATGTGGCAACGAAAGCAACCTCTTCCAAGTGTCCGTTCTCTTCCATGCATCCCGGCAGCGGCCTTGAGCTCAGCAGCCAAGAAAAAGGAGGTCATGCGAAATGTCCTTTCCTACAGAAGACGGTGCAAATGTTCGACTACGCTGACGAGGAGCAACCGATGCCGCAGCAACTGAAAGTGCCCGTGCTAATCGAAGATGTAGACAATCTATTTTGTGGCCTCTATCAGCATGCATGCCACAGCAGGGATATCTACGTGAAGGCCAATCGGCTGGGCCAGACGCTCGCCGAGCAGCTCATCAAACGGGGCGCCCTCGATGTGATGAAGGTGGCCCAGGCCGAGATACACAGCAAGGTTGGCTCTTGAGGCAGGTCCATGATCGTCGTCGCCATCATCATCATCATCCATAATCCATTCAAGAGTACGCATTAAGTAGAAAAGTTCAACTAGAGAATTGTTTATTTCCTTTCTGTTACGCGCGGGCTCTGCGTAAATTATTTGTTTGTTGGGGTTAGTCCTAGTGCTACTCATAAATTATATTTTGTAAAATACATGCGGCCCATGTATATATATTATATATTGTTCTATACACGTACATACGCTATGGAATGCATGACAAACTGCTCTCAAAACGTGGTTGGTCTTCACCTCCTTGAAAGACGTCGCGCTCATTGTTCACATTTAAAGATGAAAGTTCAGCCACATACATGAAAAAAAATAAAAACTTATTTCTTTAGTGTTTAATTGTATCAGTTTATTTTTGGGTCCTTTTGTACTGCTTACAAAAACAAAAACAAAAACAAATTTAAAAATACTTAATATGTACGAAATTGTTCTTTAAAACTTGAAAATTTTGTGTTTACGCAATTTATGTGAGCATCTACATATGTGTTTGTGTCTATGTATGTGTTTGTGTCTGCCAATGCGTATTCATTTGTGTATGCTTTATGTGCATATATTAATCTTATATATTGTGTTTTTTTGTCCAATGGCAGTTAAGGAAGTCCGGTGTATAAAACAATTTTCTGCAGTTCTTTATACCACATGGCAGCGCTCCATCTGGGGGATCGCAGACGCTAAAATGCTCTATATACCCTGCCTTGCTGGGAAAGACGCTATTGCAAGCGGAACATATCAGTTTTAATGAATGCTTCTTGTTTATATGCGAGTCCAGACGTTTACGCGAGGTAAGGACTTTGTTGCACAATTCGCAATTAAAGTTTGTTTCCATTTCCCGCGTATGCGGCACAACATTTGGATTGATCTCGTCAAGCAGATCGATAACCTCTGGGGTGTTCGGTATTTCCTTATCCATGTTCCACTTTGATTTCTTGCATGCACTCAACTCGTCTGTTTCCGACTTAAGTGAGAAACTGACAATCTTTCTTTTCTTAGCCGAGCCATTCAGCGTAGTGGCCAAGGTTTGGTCTTCTGTTGACTCTTTTGTGGGTGTGTATGGTAAGCTATTCATTTTCGTTATCTGCTTCGATGAATTGGACGTATCTTTTACGGAATTGTTATTGAGTTTTTTTACGTTGTCGTGTGATTTGCCATTCTGTATGGATGAGTCTAGCGTACTTTCCTCTCCGATTGTCACCTTGCCTGGCTCAGAAGAAACTGAAACGTGGGACTTATTGATCAATTCGCTTGGAGACTGAGGCTCCTTTGAGCTGTTGTTAGTAGTTGCTTTGATCTCTAATTCAATTGGAGCCGCCTGTCCCGTCTCAATAGCAACGGTTTTGCGTCTGGATGTTATTTTGGCTAGAGTTTTTGATGCAGAAAGCTTAGGGGAAGTCTTCTGAAATATGCTCGAATCATCTGCGACTGTGTTCCGTCTAGTTTTCGTATTATTCACTGGTGTAGTTTCATTATCAGTCACATGCTTCTGTTTGTAATGGCGATCCACTGTGCTCTTGTGCATGAAATGGGAATCGCAAAGCTCACATTTAAAAGGCTTCGGGCGGTCAATATTATGCACATTCTTAAGGTGCTCCTGCAGATCTTTGATTACATTGAATACATCATTGCACATCTCGCACTTGATTTTTTGAATGTTTTCCAGTGGCGACTTCACGAGGGGCTTTGGTGTTGACGAGATCGCCTTGTTGACACTTTGGATTTCGTCCGTACCCTTTGGGATCTCGTTGTTCTGGTTTTTGCCAGTCGACGGCATATGCTTCGAAACCATTTCACTCGCTTTAGCAATAACGTTGGTTGAAGTTAGCAGTACACAAACGCACATGTTACACACTTTTATGGGTATTGTGCTCGGAATCTAAAAAATATAATTTGTATACATAAATAAAAAACTGTGGAAATTTCTTGCTACTGTACTTACTTTCAGTTTTGTGACGCTTTGTAATATGTCTATGATTTTGCTACCAGCGAAATGGCGCCTAGCAGAATAAAGCAGAGTATCTTCTTTGGCAATTTCGCAAAAGTTGCAAATGGAAAGTTCATTTTTTAAATTTGCCTCCATTTTAAAATATCTAATATTTTTATTTTTCACTATTCAAACTTGTAGCACGCTTTTTTTTCACGTTTTTTAGTATTATATTTTTAGTTAAACGTCACAATATATTATACTTTTTACTTTGACATATTTATTCCGATAAAAATTTTAGGTTTTAAAATGACGTTTCAATATATTTGATTTCTCAATATTTTTAAGAGTTCTATGAGCAGCACGTTTTCTTCCAGGAAATAAAATGCCTTAAATGAAACCGAATCGGAGATGCAGCGGCGCAAGCGTGTTGCCACTGAGCAACAACCGCAGGACCGTGACCTAGAATTGAGCAATGGCAATAACAGCTGCGACTCGCCTCCGGCAACGAAACGAGCGAGGAATGGCAACAGTTCTTTGACCAACGGAAATGGTAATGAGAATGGCAATGGTACCGGTTCGGGTTCCGCCTCTGGCTCCGGCTCTGATTCTAGCTCAAATAGTCCACGTCAACAGGGCAGCCCGCCGGTCATCTGCGAGGATGCACCTGTCACTGGCTACACGATGGAGGAGCTGCTCGAACGGCACATCGATCTGGCCCGCAAATGCCCCGTCGTCGGGCACGACAATAATAATTCATTGGGGGCTGACGGTGATGCCGGCGGCGGCGGTGGAGATGCGGACACCAGTAATGCTAATGCATCAGTTCACTGCCCCCTGCAGATGAATGTTGGCCAGGAGTTTATGGGCGAATGTCCATTTGTCGACAACGAGACGAAAATTTCGTATGCCAGCGCAGGGAAATGTCCGGTCACTCATCTCAGCACGCTGCCAGCACTGCCGACCAGTAAGGGTGATGAGCCCGATAATGTGGCAACGAAAGCAACCTCTTCCAAGTGTCCGTTCTCTTCCATGCATCCCGGCAGCGGCCTTGAGCTCAGCAGCCAAGAAAAAGGAGGTCATGCGAAATGTCCTTTCCTACAGAAGACGGTGCAAATGTTCGACTACGCTGACGAGGAGCAACCGATGCCGCAGCAACTGAAAGTGCCCGTGCTAATCGAAGATGTAGACAATCTATTTTGTGGCCTCTATCAGCATGCATGCCACAGCAGGGATATCTACGTGAAGGCCAATCGGCTGGGCCAGACGCTCGCCGAGCAGCTCATCAAACGGGGCGCCCTCGATGTGATGAAGGTGGCCCAGGCCGAGATACACAGCAAGGTTGGCTCTTGAGGCAGGTCCATGATCGTCGTCGCCATCATCATCATCATCCATAATCCATTCAAGAGTACGCATTAAGTAGAAAAGTTCAACTAGAGAATTGTTTATTTCCTTTCTGTTACGCGCGGGCTCTGCGTAAATTATTTGTTTGTTGGGGTTAGTCCTAGTGCTACTCATAAATTATATTTTGTAAAATACATGCGGCCCATGTATATATATTATATATTGTTCTATACACGTACATACGCTATGGAATGCATGACAAACTGCTCTCAAAACGTGGTTGGTCTTCACCTCCTTGAAAGACGTCGCGCTCATTGTTCACATTTAAAGATGAAAGTTCAGCCACATACATGAAAAAAAATAAAAACTTATTTCTTTAGTGTTTAATTGTATCAGTTTATTTTTGGGTCCTTTTGTACTGCTTACAAAAACAAAAACAAAAACAAATTTAAAAATACTTAATATGTACGAAATTGTTCTTTAAAACTTGAAAATTTT
>JABVZY010000001.1:12441483-12451843 GCA_020883555.1 Drosophila nannoptera | reverse complement strand
ATATGTATGTGATTCAAGTTTTCTTAGAATGCGCGTTCTATCCTGATTACATTTTGCCCCAGCTCTTGGATATGCAATAATATATAACATACGAGAACATACGATATTCGATATACAAATGTTCTGTGCTTATTCACACAACTCCTAAGAACAGCATATGCCCCACCTTTCCCGCCGCCTGACTATTTTTACCATACCCAACACGTAATACGCCCGCTACCCGGTGCACACGCAACGATCGCAAATTTCCGACTCTTTTTTGCTTATTGCAAGTGATATATATTCTAGTGCTTATCCCGATTCTTGTTATTCCTTTTCTCTCTTGCTTAACATTTTTTCGCTGGGGGGTTATTGAAACTTGTTGCATATCTCGTAATCGCGTCGCTTGTTTACATTATAAATATATCGTAGGCCAGATGTATGTACAGAATTTAGACTCCATATGAAGAGAGTGACTGGGAGAGCGAGCGAGCGAGCGAGAGAGAGAGAGAGGGAGAGAGAGTGAGTGTGTGAGGTGAGTTCGCTCTCAGCTGACGTACTGGAAGCAGGCGATCCCCTTGCCTCGTGCAAGTGCCCGCCTCTCTCTTCAGGCATCTCGCGTTGTTGTCTCTTCGCTTAGGTCATCTATTTCGAAAGAAAGAAATGGTTCGGAGATTATAGCGGGTCTTTGGTACATTCAAAAGTATCTTTCCATAGCACTTTCAGAGAATCTGTGTGGACAAATCTTCTGGCTATAAAAATAGAATAAATGTTGGGCAAGAAGATCTACCGTGGCATTCGATCATATCTTCAGCTCTATATGGGGGCAAACAAAAAGCTAGCGATAAAACCGGGAGAAGATCGTAAACATATATAAGATCGTAAACATATGCGTTTACTCCGGTTGCTTATTTCTTTATTTTCGTACATTGTCGCTTTATAAATCTCGTTAAACTTTTCCACTGTTTCAGTTTTGGACCCGGGTCCGACCTACACTACGGCCAATTTAGCTACACGCGCTCCATTCAGAGTCTTATCAAAGTTAAACACAAATTCCATAATATGCCCATTCATGAAGCGATTTTATTTTTAGCTAAAATACAGCTTCCGCTCTGCGCTATCACGTGGTTGGATCATGCAGTCATAACAATGGGCCGATACGATCTGCGATCGGGTTGGGATGCCGTGGAAGGGTGAAGTGGCAAGTGGATCGAAGACAATCGATCTTGGCTAAAATCTTTGTAGGCTTATTGCGCACTTACTGGAAAAGTTCAGTGTGCCAAAAAACCCGCCGAACTCATGAGCTTATCTTCAGCGCATGGGAGAGTCCGCAATAGGTATACTTAGGTTGGTTTCCAGCTGGGCCACGACTAGCCGCTACCCTGTACGTTATAGAAAAGTGGCAGATTATTATTTAGAAAGGCTATATACTCAATGTGCGAGCAGTTATAGGGTATTCTCGTAATGAGCCACACTTCTGGCTCTTCCTCAGCCGCAGACACTCGTTAGCCACATGTTAGACACCTGATACTAATCGCAGACCCCCAATAACAACGCACACACATGCACGCACACACACACACGCACACAGCATTATCGCTAAGAATTGCTATGCCTTTCCCTCTTCTTGCTTTTGGGCTGCCGAAAGAAGAAACAGGTTTGGTTCTGTTTATAGTCAGAGCTCTCCGCGTACTTCACTCCGCTTTATGGGCGCCCCCATACGGAGAGGCGAAGCCTGGGGTCTAGAGAGTTTATATGGCCCGAGTCTGTATTTCACCAAATGTGTCATACGTCTTGCTCCGCGTGACGTATGCCTCTGGCAGATAAGTTCGATCGTTCTCTTGCCGGCCGGCTGTTAGCTTGGGACTTTGACCAACTTATAATGTATGCGAATACAGAGTCTCTCACACAGACATGTGCGTACGTCTGCATACACGTGTATGTGTATGTGTGTAGTTGGATGTGCTTTGACGGGCTGCTTTATGGAAGACCAACACAGATTGCCTGATAATGCGTATCAGAGCAAGGTGAGGCTCGGCAGGGTGAGCCGAGAATGAGCTCGAGGAAGGGGCTTATCGGGGAATGGGCGCCAGCATTGATTGATTAATTTGTGCAGCATTCATTAACAGTTAGCCAAACACGCGCATATGTATCGAAATTATAATTTCCATTCTCTTCCCTCACTGTTTGCTCTATCTCTGTCTCTATCTGTATCTCATGCTCGCTCATGGGACGCGTGTCATGGAAAATTTCTGTGCAAATATTTTGCGGCGATTTTGCTTTTGTGACAAACAAATTTGCATTCCGTTCAAAATACCTAATTATATGATGATGGCTAAATATAGAGCGGTTTAAAAAATTCATACTAAATGGCAAAAACAATGTCTAATATCAAATGCATTTACAGTTAATTTGGTAGCCGAGGTTAATAACCCTATTAGGAAAGACAAACAACATGGCCAATTTGTGGGCAGATTTGCTAAAGAAATGTAGGGTATATATGGATATTGATATGTCTGCTTTACGTCAGAGGATTTTACGGGGGAAATTTATAGAATTCGAAACTTTTCCTAAAATAATAACAATATAATATATCAAATTTGAGCTCAACTCGTGTCCAATTCTGAGCCCTTGGTTATTCCGTTTATTATTGTTATTGTAGTGCTCATATTTTCGATATTCTTCGCTTGCTGTTTTTCTCGTTTCGAGCAACAGTTATTTATAATTAAAGCACAGGAATTTGAATTTTAAATGCAGCCGTGTCGATCGTAAAATACATTTTCTGTGACTGATCAATAAATACATATTTATGTATGTACATACAGGCACGCTCCTGAGTGTGTGCGTTGGGATTTAATAACAGTGAACATTATAATAAATTACAATTATTTTACAAATTGATAACGTTAAGCAATCGCTTGATAAAACAGCGATTCCCTGCCTTTCCCTACAGCATCAACTAAATGAATTACACTCAAGCGGACACTCAATTTACGCAGCAGCTGCACTTTACATCGCCCTCTTCCCTTTCGGGAAAGTACTCTCTCGTGTAGAAATTTTGCCGAAGCGAATGCACATGAGAAGCGCAAGAGACCCACTCGAAGTGTGAGTGGCTCTCAGGAAAGGGCTGGCGGTCGCGTCAGGTAGAAATCAAGAGAACAGCAACGATTGAATATTTGAGAGCCGCAAATCGAAAGATCGCCGCTGCTGTTCTGCTCTTGTGCCTTGCTCTGCTGATTTTACGTTGCCGGTCTGCCTGCGGTTAGCAGCGAGCCAGCGTCGCTGGGGAGGGTTTAGACCGCGCTGCGCGTCGCTGTCTCCGTTCATTCGCTTGTGAGCAGCCGTCAGTGTCGCGTGTGCCCCAAAGAAGCGCATTTGTGGAGCAAATTTGTTGAGGCAAGCACTAAAAAGAGTCAAGTCAATGCATATTCGCAAGCGTTCATGCGTGTTTGTGTGCGTGTGTGTGTGTGTGTGGGCTTATGTGTTTTGTTAAGTGTTTTTGAGTGCGCGTATGGAAAATAGTGTGAAATTAAACGTTTAATGCGAAAAGTGTCGACTCAAATAGCAATAGTTTTTTTTTATGATTGATTTTATATTTTTTCTCAAGTATATTAATCAACTAATTTTTTGTTTGTTCATGTGTATGTGTTTGTGTTCTTACAGCAAAAACAATCAAGTTTTCTGTGCCAAATTAACTGTTTTATCAAGTGCAAGTAAAAACTGAATACGCAAAATAAAAGAACTAAAAAAACAAAAACAAAGTATAGACAATTTGCATACTACTCAACGAAGAACAACGCAAAGCGAAAACAGTTTCAGCAAGTGCAACGGTAACAGCGTATAATGGCACCAATAACCACTGACAATTGCGAATTTGAATGTGCAACAAGTGTTGAAAGCGGCAACAATACCGATAACTTTGAAAACGTAATCGATATCGAAAACGTTCGTTTTGTGAGCGGCGCCTCGAATGATTCCGATTTGAGTCAAGTTCAAGCTGATGATCATGTCGAAGAGCAGCAACAGCAGTTGGAGCAGTCGGAGCAGCAGCAGAAGATGCCATGGGAGGCACCTGGCAAACAGGGACTGTACGATCCGCAGAACGAGCATGAGGCATGCGGCGTTGGCTTCATTGTGGCCATCGATGGCAAACGCTCTCACAAGGTAAATGCTCAGCATAAACTCCGTATTAGCATTTAAATGCAAAATAGATTCGTTCACTTTTACTTTGCTGCAGATTCTACGTGATGCCCAGACCCTGTCAGAACGGATGAATCATCGCGGCGCCTGCGCCTGCGACAACGATACCGGCGATGGCGCTGGTGTTTTGGCTTCCATTCCGCACGGACTCTATGCCAAGGCTCTGTAAGTTGACAGCTAAATTGTTTTGTGATACGATAAGTGCAAAAGGGGAGCTGGCAGCGGTATTTGTTTTGTTGTTAGGGCAAATGCACTTGGCAGCCTTACAGCTAGGCCGGCTGCCATTGATGAATGTCTCGAACGAGTCGCTGGTGATGTACGACGTGCGATGACGGCGATATCGCGACGATCTCGTGCGCGAAATGCGAAAATAATTCAAAGCAATCTATCAGTATTTTTTTCCTTCTTCTTTTCGATTGCGCTTCCGAGTAGTGGGGGGCTTCGCATCTGGGCAATTGTCTGACCCGAGTTATCTAATCTAATAATTTGTATTGAAAAATGCAGAATTTAATTAACTTTGTGACGACGCTAGCTAATTGTCTATAAAGCTGAAATCGAAGAAGAAGAATACCGAATACTTTTCAAATTTAGCGAAATCATTCACGTGATTTCTGAGGAATATTTGTGCAGGGCATTCCCAGTGCGGTTTGAGTTCGTTCTGGTGACTTTGTTATTTACAAGCGAACAAATACACACATACACACATATACATATGCGAAAGTGTATACGTATGTGCTTCATTGGCTCGGTCTCGACCCACAAATAAATATAATAAAACAGTTGCACATCAGGCGAGCACGTCAAAAATAGTTTCGAAGTATTCCCCCCTCAGCGGGCAGTCTGGCTGCTAGAACTGTTTTCTGAAAATTTCTGCCAGTACGTCCGTTGTTGTTGTTGTTGTTGTTTTTCCTAAATTGCGTTTTACGCTTTTGAGCGTTAGCGTCACGCTTAGCTTGACTTATCCAAGTCTCTAAAAACAATAATAATATAAAGTTTTCGGGCACAAATCGGATCATTATATTTGTGAAAAAAAAGTGAAAAAGAAGCATCAAGGTCAGCGCAATTCTGAATAATAATGATCTTAATCGCTATCTATATGCATATGCATATACCAACATATATTTATATGTGCAGATAGAGCTGAAAAGTCACGGCAGAGTTCCTGAAGATTAGATATAAACTTAGAAATTTTAAAAGCGAAAGTAATGCTGATTCGCTGGTATTAGAATTTATGATTCGCAAAAAAATATATATATTTTTATATATAGCTATATATTTTCAAAAGTTTCTAAACGAAATGTCTCGACTTATAATTTCCAAAATCCAATCTCCGATCATATAGACAAGTCAAGCTAAGGCTGGGCTTGGCGCGGGGGCATTAACCGCAAGGTGTGCAATTATATATACATATATATAAGTGTATATACTATGAAATGCATTTCGATTGATAATACCCTCTGATTCACAGATCGGCTAATTTTCCATCTATATATATGTATATATATATATATGCGTGTGTGTGTAAGAATCGGTCTGGCTGAGAAATGTCAGCCAAATTAACAGCCAGACGGAATGACTTGGCTAATTTTAGCCCGAGATGTTTTCGTTTTTTTAAGCCTGCGAAATAAGTTAACAAATTGAAATTCGCGCTAGTCACGCACGTGCCGAGTGATTGGATTGGACGAGCCGAACAGCTGTTGCTTGCCGCTGAGAGCTTGGGTTGGATTGGCTGGGTCATGTCGAGCATGTCGACAGGCTTTGGCAGGCTTCCATCGTGCTCAGACATGAGGCAAATGTTATGCCAATTGTGAAATCAGCTGTCATGAGATCTCAAAACTCGTAGTTTGTATTAAATGCGCGCTTTTTTTTTCTTTGAATGACACAACGGACGAACGTCCGTGTGGCCATGTGTCCGTCTGTCCGCTGATAAGCCGGAGCTCACATGTTTCGTCATATTTGACGCAATTGTGGAATCGCATCCACAATGAATGGCGGCGATAAATGAATGACAGACCAGAGGCAGTAGGAGAGGAGAGAGGAGAGAGAATCAGTATATATATATAGATCGTATAGCGTCCAGTTTATTATATATATATATGCGATTCCAATTGCAGCGCCGAACAGGGCGTAACCTTGCCGGAGCTGGGTAACTATGCCACGGGTATCTTCTATTTGGATGAGGCGCAGCATGCCGCCGCCGAGTCAGAGTTCAATGAGCTGACCAAGAGCCTTGGTCTGTCGGCGATCGCCTGGCGTACCGTGCCAGTTAATCAGCAGGCGATCGGTGTGGTAGCTCGTAAATCGGAACCGCTGTCGCGTCAGGTGTTTGTCGCCCGTCCGGACGGCCTGGACGAGAAGTCGTTCCAGCGTCAGGTGTTTGTGCTGCGCAAGCGTGCCAGCCACGAGCTGGCCAAGCAGGGCAGACGCTTCTATATCTGTTCGCTATCGGATCGCACTGTCGTCTACAAGGGTCTGTTCACCTCGGACCAGCTATGGGATTATTATACGGACCTCAATGATCCCGCATTCGAGACCTATATGGCCCTGGTGCATACGCGTTTCTCCACCAACACGTTCCCCAGCTGGGAGCGAGCTCATCCGTTGCGTGTGCTCGCCCATAACGGTGAGATCAATACGCTCCGTGGCAATGTTAACCTGATGAAGGCTCGTGAAGGTGTTATGGAATCGGAACTGTTCGGGGATCAGCTTAAGAAGCTGTATCCCGTCGTGGAACCGAATCTATCCGATTCGGGATCTTTCGATTGTGTCCTGGAATTCATTACAATGGCCAGCGATCGTTCGTTGCCCGAATCGGTGATGACCATGGTGCCGGAAGCCTGGCAAAATGATCGCACAATGCCGCAAGAGAAGCGCGATTTCTATCAATGGGCCGCCTGTGTCATGGAGCCCTGGGATGGTCCGGCTCTGATCAGTTTCACGGATGGACGCTACATTGGCGCCGTACTCGATCGTAATGGATTGCGTCCATCGCGTTTCTACGTGACCAAGGAGAACGTTCTGGTGATGGCGAGCGAAGTGGGTGTCTACGATGTGGATCCGTCGCAGGTGACGCTCAAGAGTCGCCTCAAGCCCGGTCGCATGTTACTCGTGGACACAAAGGAGCAAAAGCTTATCCAAGACATTGAGCTCAAGGCGCGCATTGCCAAGTCACGCCCCCACTCCGAATGGCTGCAGCAGAAGGTGAGTTTATGTTCACGACAAAGCCCAAAAACCGATCCCGTTCCCAAACCCAATTCCCGGTCGCATTCCGTACACTCAGGACACGCACTACTCTCACGACACGCGTAGCACAGTTGAACAATTCAACACGGTTATAAACTTTTGTAAATCTCTTGTAATTGTTATTGGTCTCACGTTTTGTCCATTTCTCTGACATGCCTACTTTATGTGATATATGTTTGTGATGTGGACTAATCTCAGACGGTGAGTTGACGGATCTTGTGCCGCCGAGTGGTAGTCGTTGTAAACAGTTTTGTTGCTTTACGTTGGGTTGTATCGCATGTCAAATATTTTGGAGCTAACGCGAAAATGGTTTGCTATAATTGTGGGTCTGCTCTGTTCTCTGTCCGTCTGCTAGATCACGCTGGACGAGATTCGCAATGCCAATGTATTGAATACACCCATTGAGGAGCCCCCGAAGCCGCCGGCATCGCAGCGCGGCATCTTCGATCCGCGTCTATCGCTCTTCGGATACACCACGGAGACGGTCAATATGCTGCTGATACCCATGTTCCAAAACAAGTAGGTTCAACGAAGCGGAGCGGTTCCAAGTTGAGCAGCAAGTTAATCTATTTTTTATTGTAGAAAGGAGGCACTAGGATCCATGGGCAACGATGCACCGCTCGCCTGTCTGTCCAGCTTCCAGCCCATTCCGTATGAGTACTTCAAGCAGCTGTTCGCGCAGGTGACTAATCCACCGATCGATCCATTCCGTGAGAAGGTGGTCATGTCCATGCAGTGTCCGATCGGCCCGGAGGCGAATCTATTGCAGCCATCGGCACAGCAGGTCCATCGCATTTGGCTACCAAATCCCATACTGAGCATTCCAGATACCCAGCTGCTTAAGCGCAACACGCATCGCGGCTGGAAGACCAAGGTCCTGGACATTACATTCCAGTACAGCGAGGGCAGACGTGGCTACATGAGCTGCATCGATCGCATCTGCCGTGAGGGTGCCAGTGCCGCCCAGGCGGGCTATCAACTGATCGTGCTCTCTGACCGGGAGGCGGGCTCCAATGAGCGTGTTGCTGTTTCCGCTCTGCTCGCGTTGGGCGCATTGCATCATCATCTTATCGAGACGCTGCAACGCATGAAGGTGGGCATTATTGTGGAGACAGCCGAGGCACGTGAAGTGCATCATGTGTGCGTGCTACTTGGATATGGCGCCGACGCCATCTGTCCCTATTTGGCCTTCGAACTGGCTCAGGCTCTGCGCGACGATGGTGTCATTAGTCCAGATGTCTCCGACAAGCAGATCTATGCCGCCTACGCTCAAGCTATTGACACGGGCATCGCCAAGGTGATGGCCAAAATGGGCATCAGCACGCTGCAGTCCTACAAGAGCGCCCAAATCTTCGAGGCAGTAGGCTTGGGCAGCGAGCTGATTGACAAGTGCTTCCGCGGCACACAGAGTCGCATTGGTGGTGTCACCCTAGAGATACTGGCCAAGGAGGGTCTCGATCGCTTCCAGCTGACCTATGGCAAAGTGTCGCCCGATACGCGAATTCTGCGCAATCCTGGACAGTATCATTGGCGTCATGGCGGCGAGGCGCACATCAACGAGCCCTCCTCCATTGCTAGCCTCCAGGAGGCGGCTGTCAACAAGAATCTGAATGCATTCGAGGCCTTCAAAAAGACCACATTGGAGAGTGTGAAGAAGTGTGCGTTGCGTGGTCAGCTGGAGTTTGTCACTGACCGACAGAAGATTGACATATCCGAAGTGGAGCCGGCCAGCGAGATTGTTAAACGGTTCGTAATCATCTGTGAAAATTAAAATTCCATTTAATGAATATATATTTCCCTTGTTCAGCTTTGCCACGGGCGCCATGAGCTTTGGCAGCATCTCGCTGGAGGCACATCAAACGCTCTCCATAACCATGAATCGCATCGGTGGCAAGAGCAACACTGGCGAGGGTGGTGAGGACTCGGATCGCTATTTGAGTAAGTCTGCGGGGATTAACTGATTATCACCGTAATTGTGAGGTAATCCATTTTATTTCCTCGTCACGAGCAGATCAGGATCCGAATAACAGCCGTCGTTCGGCCATCAAGCAGGTGGCGTCGGGTCGCTTTGGTGTGACCGCTTCGTATCTGGCCAATGCGGATGATCTGCAGATCAAAATGGCTCAGGGCGCTAAGCCCGGAGAAGGCGGTGAGCTGCCCGGCTATAAGGTTACCAAGGATATTGCCAAGACACGTAAATCGGTGCCGGGTGTGGGTCTAATATCGCCACCGCCGCATCACGATATCTACTCCATCGAGGATCTGGCTGAGTTGATCTATGATCTCAAGTGCTCCAATCCCAATGCTCGTATCAGCGTCAAGCTGGTCTCCGAGGTGGGCGTGGGCGTGGTGGCCTCTGGTGTTGCCAAGGTGAGCTAAATAAATAATTGGGATCTGGATTGGATATCGAACTCTTTTTCTTATATATGCAAAAGGGCAAAGCCGAGCATATTGTCATTTCTGGACATGATGGCGGCACCGGCGCCAGCTCTTGGACCGGTATCAAGAACGCTGGACTACCCTGGGAGCTGGGTGTGGCTGAGACGCATCAAGTACTCGTGTTGAATAATTTACGATCAAGGTAAGTTTTCGAACAACAGACCCATGGGCATGCACCAGGCCCCCTCTTGTTACTAATCATGAAAGAAACATATTACTGAAGAGCCTGGTTATCCAGATGACAGCGTTGGAAAACGTATTGAGATTTGTCTCTCGTTGATAAACAGAGATCGATAGTTGAGTTAAATGAGAAACGATCGAACGAACGGATTGATCAACAGCTCTGTGTGTGAGGCAAAACCGGATAAAGGAAAGTGATCCATGTCTGTCCATACCTACACATAACACATTGCATATAGCTGCTCGATGATGTCTCGTTAATGCTGCTCTGTTTCATGCTCGAAATTCAGTCAATGGTCGTGAGATCACCGGATATATC
>JABVZY010000001.1:12428013-12441267 GCA_020883555.1 Drosophila nannoptera | reverse complement strand
ACTCACTTGCTCGCTCGCACGATCGTCGCGCCGCGCTGTGCTCCATTCGTAATTTCTTCTCATTACATTGATCTATATTTGGAATATTTCGATTAACATTGCATTCCTTTCTATGTCGTATCTTCCTCCTACCGTGGATCGTTTGTTGCGGATGCTCAGAGTGGTCGTCCAGGCAGATGGTCAGCTTCGCACAGGCTTCGATGTTGTTGTGGCTGCTCTACTGGGCGCCGATGAGTTTGGCTTTAGCACAGCTCCATTGATTGTTATGGGTAGGTCTTTGGCTCCATTGGACAGTGATTTTTAATCTTTCATCTATTCTCGTAGGCTGCACCATGATGCGCAAATGTCATTTGAACACCTGCCCGGTGGGCATTGCTACACAGGATCCGGTGTTGCGTAAGAAATTCACGGGAAAGCCAGAGCATGTCATCAACTTCTTTTTCATGCTGGCTGAGGATGTGAGTTGCTCTCTCACAATTTCTTAAACAGTTATTAATTTCCCTCTCTCTCTCTCTCTCTCTCTGTCTTTCTCTCTGCCTCCCTCAGATCCGTCAAATTATGGCCAATCTGGGCATACGCAAGTTCCAGGACCTGATCGGGCGCACCGATCTGCTGCGCATGGCCAGCAATCGGGAGACCAAGGCCAGCAGCTTGGATCTCAAGTTGCTGTTGCAGCCGGCTCTTGAATTGCGTCCGGGCACCAATATCGTGGGCGGGTCTGTGAAACAGGACTTCCAGCTGGAGAAGCGCTCCGATAACAAGCTGATCGATCAGGCACAACAGATCTTTAACGGCACCAGAGACAAGATAACCTTGAACATGAAAATTCACAATGAGGAACGCGCCTTTGGCTCGACTCTGAGCTATCATATAGCTTGCAAATATGGAGAGGCCGGTCTGCCTGCAGGCAAGAGCATTGACATCTCTTTGGAGGGTTCGGCTGGCCAGAGTTTCTGTGCTTTCTTGGCGCGTGGCGTCAACGTAACCCTCAAGGGCGATGCCAACGATTATGTGGGCAAGGGTCTGTGCGGTGGTAATGTGGTCATTATGCCACCAGAAACCGCACCATTCGAATCACATCTAAATGTGATCGTGGGCAATGTGTGCCTATATGGCGCCACAGAGGGTACCGCCTATTTCCGTGGCATTGCCGCCGAGCGTTTCTGTGTGCGCAATTCGGGCGTAACGGCCGTCGTTGAGGGTGTGGGCGATCATGGTTGCGAGTATATGACTGGCGGATTGGTTGTTATTCTTGGCTTGACTGGGCGCAATTTTGCAGCGGGCATGTCCGGTGGCATTGCCTATGTCTATGATATTGATGGTTCCTTCAAGCCCAAGGTCAATCCGGAGTCAGTGGAATTGCTGCCGCTGCAGCTAGATGAGGATGTTGCGCTAGTAAAGCAACTCTTATCCGACTTCATCGAGAAGACGGGCTCCAAGGTGGCCAAGGAATTGCTGGCCAATTGGGAGCAAGAGCAGGCTAAATTTGTCAAGGTCTTCCCGTATGAATATCAAAAGGCTCTCAAGGATCTAGCCGAACAGGAGGCCGTAAAGCAATCGGCCAAGGTGGCTGCGATCGAAAACGGCAATGGCAAACACGAGCCGCACATCAAGGACATCGAGGAAGCCATACAGGATGTGGCTTTGGAACAAAAGCGTGCCGATCGTGTGCTAGACAAGACTCGTGGCTTTGTCAAATACAAGCGCGAGTCTGCACCTTATCGTGATGCTGGCGAACGCCAACAGGATTGGGATGAGGTCTATAATTTCCCACATGTGCGCAAGAACCTGAAGATGCAGGCCGCCCGCTGCATGGAGTGCGGAGTGCCCTTCTGTCAGTCCAATTCGACAGGCTGTCCGCTTGGTAACATCATACCCAAGTGGAATGATCTAGTCTTCCATGGCGAATGGGAGGAGGCACTGCGTCAACTGCTGCAGACCAACAATTTCCCCGAATTCACCGGTCGCGTCTGCCCGGCGCCCTGCGAGGGCTCATGCGTGCTAGGCATCTCAGAGCCGGCGGTAACTATCAAGAATATCGAGTGCGCCATTATCGATCATGCCTTCGAGCAGGGCTGGATCAAACCTGAGATACCGGAGACCCGCACCGGTAAGCGTGTAGCCATTGTGGGCTCCGGGCCTTCTGGTCTTGCAGCAGCCCAACAGCTGAATCGTGCCGGACACTTTGTGACGGTCTTTGAGCGCAACGATCGCGTCGGCGGTCTACTTCAGTACGGCATTCCCACCATGAAGCTGTCCAAGGATGTGGTTAAGCGGCGTGTAGATCTCATGGCTGATGAGGGCATCGAATTCCGTACCAATACGCACATTGGCAAAGACACCAGCGCTGAGAAATTGGTGCAAGAGTGAGTAGAGTATGAGTTTCCTGATAATGAATCTCCTATTAATATTGGAATACCATTCCTCACAGCTATGACGCCGTACTATTGACAACAGGCTCGACATGGCCGCGTGACTTGCCTTTGGCTAATCGTGATCTGCAGGGCATCCACTTTGCCATGGAGTTCCTCGAAGCGCAGCAGAAGAAGCAATTGGGCGGTAAGAAGGATATCATTTCGGCTGAAGGCAAGGATGTGATCATTATTGGTGGCGGTGATACCGGCTGTGATTGTATTGCCACCTCATTGCGTCAGGGCGCCAAGAGCATTACCACATTCGAAATCTTGCCGGAGCCGCCATTGAAACGTGCTGAGGACAATCCTTGGCCGCAATGGCCAAAGGTATTCCGCGTTGACTATGGTCATGAGGAGGTGCGCCTCAAGTGGGGCAAGGATCCGCGCCAGTACTGCACCACAACCAAAGAATTTGTGGGCGAGAATGACCGCATCAAGGGCGTCCACACCGTCGAGGTAGAGTGGACCAAGACTGAGACGGGTCAATGGCGTATGCAAGAAGTAGCCGGCTCTGAAAAATATTTCCCAGCCGATCTCATCCTGTTGGCCATGGGCTTCCTTGGCCCCGAAAAGACGGTGCCCAACGAGCTGGGTCTCGAGCTGGATCCGCGTGGCAACATAAAGGCGTGCAATGGACAGTATGGCACCTCAAATCCGAAGGTCTTCGCAGCAGGCGGTAAATAGATGATAACGGTTTCATGGAAACGAAAACTTATCCACACATCTCTCCATTTTCAGATTGCCGGCGTGGCCAGTCGTTGGTTGTGTGGGCCATCACGGAGGGTCGCCAGGCGGCACGGCAAGTGGATGCTTATCTGACGGGCTTTCCCAGCGGTTTGCCCGGACCTGGCGGTGTCATTGATCCAACTGGAATCAGGTCTTAAGTACCTGATGACACGGCTGCTGGATGGTGATGCGGAGAGTCTATCTGTGTGCGTGCGTCGTCCTTAGTATAGAAAATTCGTGCTTTTCCGATCTGAAAACCGATTTGCAATTTGTGATTTTTATTTTCGCGATTTTAGTTTAGTTTACCCTAAAAAAGACTTCAGTTTTTTACACTATTAAACAAGTTTTCCTTAGCGTTTTACTTTTTTGCGACGCCACGCCCTCAGGGCGCTGCTGGCCAGGCTAGCTTACGCGATGCCCTCCAAGACTTTAATGCAGGAATAGAGTCAATTACGAGTGCAAACCGAAATCTGTCGAGAATTCCCAATATTTATGGGTATAAAACAAATATCCAAAATTCATGGACAATAACTAGAAATTAACCGTTAACGCGTTGTAAAAGAAAATCAAGAAAAAAAAAAGAAATTGTTTAATACTACATAAAAGTTATGTACTTGTGTTTCATATAGATATTGTACTTATTTGATCTGTTTCGAACATGTTTAAGATAAAATTGGTATGCTGATTTCCTGAAATAATACAAGTATCTATCGCACTGGAGACGTATATCCATATATCTATATGTGTATAACATATGTAATCCCTCAGCTTATATCGAATTGCATTTGTAGATGTTGTTTGTTTTTTGAGCTACAACTGGTCGTTGATTGCAAAAGTACCTATAAACTATTTACGATATGTATAAAACACAAGAACTAAAATAATATTGGTATTTTTAAAGCCTAATGTTGAAAGTCCCATTGGCAGGACACCATTATTAATCCACATATATATATACACATATATTTAACAACAAATATATTAACTACAATATATACCTTCTATATACAAGCATACATATTTGTGAAATACAATGGTTAAGTATTAAATATAATAAAGTGTTGAAAGCAAATATGAAATGAGCTTTTTAATTGGCACCTATGCCTATGCTCAGAAGGCAGAAGGCTGATTACTATGGCACTAGACTACAATCGATAACTTTGAATTGTCGTTGGCAGTATGGATATCGAGATTTTCAAAAAAGCATCACTTTTTCTCACCAATGTGTACATAGTCAAATTTAAAAATAATACTTTTCGCCGTAGGGCAGTACTTTGCGTCTTTTGCACGCTTATTTTAGTGGAGATTTGTGAAATTAATAGTTTTTTATTGCATTAATAGTGAAAATACAGCTATAATCATGGCACAATTCGATCTAACGCGCATCAATTGTCAATACCTGGACAGACATCTTACTTTCCCGCTTTTGGAATTTTTGTGTGGGAAGGAGGTTAGGAAAAATTCGGTGCTTCGTGTCACCGTCATCTGCACAGCCCCAATGCCGAACACATCGTCTAATGTTTGTACTTGGTGTAAATTTTGCAGATCTACAATCAACAAGAGTTGCTCGAGTACATTCTGGAGACTGTGAACAAGACAAACATGATTGATTACACGATGGACACGCGCAAGCGTCTGAATCTCAGTCAGGAAATGCCGGAAGAGTTAGTGCAGCGAAAGGCCGAGGTTTTGGCTACCCTGAAGCAGCTTCAAAACGAGGTGGCACCTATTATGAAGGCCACGGATATACTTAAAAATGGCGAGAGTATGAAGGATTCCAAAACTTTTGTAAATGCACTGCAGAAGGATTATAACTTCAAAGTGGAGCACTTAGAGAGCGCTTATAAGCTTGCAAAGTATTTGTATGAGTGCGGAAATTATCAGGAGTCTACATCGTATTTGTATTTCTGCCTTATTGTGATGTCGCCCAATGACAAGGTAAGTGGGCTTGAATTTGTGTCCAGTATGTGGTCTTCAATTTATCATTCTTGCAGAACTACCTCAATGTGTTGTGGGGAAAGCTGGCTGCCGAGATTTTGACTCTTAACTGGAATACCGCGCTGGAGGATTTAACACGTTTACGTGACTACATTGACATTGCCAATTTTTCGACTATTCAAGCTCTTCAGCAACGCACTTGGTTGATCCACTGGTCTGTACTGGTATTCTTCAATCATCCCAAGGGTCGTGACCTCATCATTGAGATGTTCCTGTATAAGCCACTCTATCTGAACGCCATACAGACCATGTGCCCGCACATAATGCGTTACCTCGCGACCGCCGTGGTCATAAATCGCACACGACGCAATGCACTCAAGGATTTGATTAAAGTTATACAGCAGGAATCATACACTTACCGTGACCCCATAACCGAGTTCTTGGAATGTCTTTATGTCAACTTTGACTTTGAGGGAGCTCGGTTAAAGTTGCACGAGTGCCAAACGGTTATTCTCAATGACTTCTTCATTGTCGCGTGCCTAAACGAGTTCGTGGAGGATGCGCGGTTGATGATTTTCGAAACATTCTGTCGCATCCATCAATGTATCACAATTAGCATGTTAGCCGACAAGTTGAACATGAAACCCAACGAGGCTGAATGCTGGATTGTTAATCTGATACGTAATGCGCGTCTGAATGCTAAGATTGATTCGAAGCTGGGCCATGTTGTCATGGGTACACCGCCACTTAGTCCGTACCAGCAGCTGGTGGAGAAAATTGACTCGCTATCAATGCGCTCTGAGCATTTGACGGGACTTATTGAGCGCAAGAGCACACAAAAGAATCAAGAATCGATTGACTCCTGGAAGTACTATTAAGCATTATATATCCATTTTTTGTGTTTCAATTCTTGGCAATTTCATCAATTTGTAGAAGTATAAAGTTTAAAAGTGTGAATAAAACGACGTATATATTCGCAGTCGGAATGATCCTATCATTGCCCACTTTAAATTCATTTGATTGACATGTCCAACATTAGATTTATTTCCCATATGGAATACTATGCTAATTAAACATGCACAAATGTCTTAGCCTTTAATGCAAATAGGTTTTAATCCTAGTTCTAGATTCCTATATTTAGAGGCTTGTACCAATGATTGACTATGCGCCTAGCGCATTATGAAGATCAGACAATTAATTGCTACCGAAATTTATCCTTCGCCATGGGTGGCTTAACGACTACCCATGCATACGATGGCAGATTCTGCAAATAGAGAATCCATTTTCGTACCACCAACACCCAAATGATGCCATAGATCACGCAAACAATCGACTCCAAGTAATATCCATCGAAGACAATCTCACACTTGCCCAAGGCAGAGGCGCAAGCCTGCAAGAACGAAATGTGTCAAGCTATATATGCAAGATAATAGAGTCTACATACCAGTTCTTCCTCCTTTTTCACGCACTGATTTTCTGCCTGTGTGGTGCACTGTTTTACAGTTAGGACATCCACCAACCAGAGCACCACTGTGTTCGGCCAGTTGCCACCGAGATTGCACAATGTGTTGAGGAATGTCATGTAAGTGCCACCAACGGCAGGATCGGATATCTTAGCGAAGAATGCCATTGCGGCCACAAACATGGAGTACAGGAATACTTGATAGCAGCCATAGCTAACGACTAGAAGCAAATAGTAATAGGCGGGCACCTCGCCACCGGAAATCATATAAGGTGTGGCATATGCGATGACGGTGGCCACAGTCGCTAGCAAGATGCGGTAGGGTATCGCCTTCAGGTATACATCCAGCGGACGCGGCCCGTTAGTATATTTGCCCACAACAATGGGAAGTATGAGCTGAAGAGGAATCACTGGAATGGCTAGCAGTGCTAGTTTCTCTTTCGGTACGCCGGCATCGATCAGCTTCAATGAGGTAACGGCATCGGATGCAGCAAAGGACACTTTCACAGTGAGAAGAATGCCAGCCAGTATTTGAACGGGACGCTTCCGGACTATGTCCCATAGAACTTTGTAGCTCTCGTGTATATTGAGTTCGTGGACCTCCTTATAACGTGCATTTATGTGAGCATCCTCCACGTCATTCTCCCGCTTAAACAGTGCTACAAGCGTCGTGGCCACAATGAACGTAATGCCCCAGAACCATAGGAAACGCGGCAACGTTATCATGCCCACGTCCTCGGGCCCATCGCGCAAATACGTGTTGCAAAAGTCCTTCGATTCAAGTGCAATGAACACAACATAGCCCAAGAAATATCCTGCAGTTTGTCCTACACTGTTGCAAGTGGAAGCGTATCCCACGTTGCAGCGTTTAAGCATCGTCAAGGCCCAGCCATCGACTGCAATATCCTGAGTGGCGGCTAAGAAGTTTAGCACAAAGAATGATAACATCAGCAGCGGCACATTCGGTTCACTGTTATTGTCGCCCATCCAACGATTCACGTTTACCGACAGCACCAGCATAAAGACACCCAATAAATACTGTACGGGGACTAGCCATGATTTGCGGCGTCCGAAACGTCGCACATAGAGCGAATCAACAATGGGAGCCCACAGCAACTTGATACTGAACGGCCAATACGCAAAGGAGAATTCCGCCTGCTGTTTGTAACTGGCGCCGCGATTCTGCAGCAGCATCGGCACAGCAGCAATGAGCCCGATGGGAATTCCCTGTAATACGTAGAGAAACAGAAGTATGGCAATGTTGCGTTTGTCGCCACGTAAATCGGGCTTCTCCTCCGTGTCTCCCTTTGCCATAATTTCGATGAGCTCCTTCCCGTCCTGAGCTGGACCCCGGCGGCGTGCGGCCATGTTGTAGCCTGCAAGCAATAATATATATTGAACTGTGTTTCGTGGGCTTAACTCATTTTATTCGCCCTGACCCGCAGCTGTGGCTCTAATCAGTACCAAATAAACAACAACACCTGCAGGTCCACGTCAGTTAAAGGCAGGTTTTGTTGACAACGCGGTTCCAAATTTCAATTATGTATGGGTTTTTATTCGCTTTTCAAAACCAACTGCAAACTGAGATTATTGGATTATCGTATGCGATTTATTTCATAGTTTGACGATGTGGCATTGTCTTGTTGACGTTTGCGCTACGCTAAAATCAAGAACTTTTCATATACAGCGACGATTTCCACAAGCAACATCGAACGTATCGAAAGCCAGTCAGTATCACTATCGATAACTCGATACCCCCAGCAAAGCTCATTTAGCAACGGGTTTTCACAGAAAGTTATGGTATATAAATAATTTTCCCAGATAAATATAGATCCATAAATAAATCTTTCACCGATGGCGCTTTAGCTGATAAGGAAATACGTTCCCATACATAAAAACACAGACACACAAATAAATTTATTAAACCAAATGAAAACACTAACAGCTCATTTTACTTTGTTTTTATTATAATGTAATAAAGTGATTCCGGCATAGGCTTGCTTTTCTTTTTCGTATTGAACATTTCCATATTATCAAAAAAAAGTAGAATATTCATATGCTGTCTCAGGCTCCAAATCAAAATCACGAAACTGCCGTTCTAGATAACAATATCCATTATCATGCGAATCCATAATTCAAACTGGTTTCGATCTCTTTTAAGAAAGTACTACACAATTGTGGCAAGAGTTAAATATACTTTCGCTTAGCTTAACAATAATATTTTTTAATTGAAACTGGCTGGCTGTGAGGCATACGATTGATTAAGTCGATTTGCATGATTTCATACTCTTGTTGTTTTTTTTTCTGTTTTGTGTGCCTTGATCATCGTTTACCAACTGTTTTGTTGTTATTTTTATTGTATTCTTTTCATGTTTGCCTATGGCGTGTTCCAGTTAATTAAGTTGCGGAAGGCCGTTGCAAACGGTTTCTACTTGCTAGCGGGCAAAGCGCAGAAGACAGGCTCCTCCCACTTATGGTGAACTTCGGGCGTCAGATTACTTATCTGCACGTGCACGGCCTGATGTTTCTCAAATTTGGGTGGAATGGCGCATAGGCGATATTTGACCTCATCGCCAGGCATGGGCACATATTCACCCTCGATGCTGTTACAGAAATTTTAAAAGTATTAAATTGCACGTGCTCTTTAAGGAAATTATTAAATGAAAACTTACTCGGAAACATGACAAAAGACATCCTCGCCTCCACCGTGCGGAGTGATGAATCCATGTCCTTTAGTGCGGCTAAAGGATTTCACAACACCACTTACAACTGGATTTTCCATAGCGCGGGCCGAACTGTTGAGTGCGCGCGCGTGTTTGTGTTCAAGCAATTTTGAGAAGGAGGAGCAGACAATTAAATCAATGCCAGATGGGAAGGTCGGTTTTTGAGTGTAGGCAGGGTGTAGACTTACGTCGAGGCCGTGCGTGTGCGCCGCGTGATGATGGGGCTCGGTAGCTGTAGTGTAGCATTTGGACTATGGCTATTTTGTTGGTAAACCGGAGGCTTGGTGGCTAACATTTTTTCGGGTGATTTTGCCTCGGCCATTGCAATGCTTTTCCGGTTATGTGTTATTAGTAAAAAGCGTGTGAGTATGCAGGACTGATAAACGAATTGAAGTTAAAGTGTTCTCGTTGGTAGCACCCTGGCAGCGGCTTTCGATTGCTGCGCGTGTGTTTAGATTTCTCACTCAAATGGACAGCAGCCAAGTCTGTCGAGTTCAAGGACAGAGCGGTTAGTCAGCAAATTGCGTTGCGCTTAAAAAGCACTCGAAATGTCGCTTACCAAATAGGCAGTGGTGTTGTTGTGTTACACAGCGCACTTTCGCCTGCGAAATTCTCGTAAATGTGTTTCTGTATGCCTGGGGAACGACAATTTGTATCCAGTCACTAATACTGTTGCAATTTTTTGCCGGAATTCGTAATAAATTTGCCGGCAACGAAAGCTGTCACTAAACCTTACACAAATGTTCAATGTTTTTAAATTCAATAGGCGTTCACAATCGTTTCAAGCCGATATTGCCGTACTTTTCATTCGGCACTGCCAATAAACAATTTATATCGTTCTTTTCTTTCGAAAACTAAATGAATGGCGTCCGCGGTGTCAGTGTTTCGCATGGTATCGATACTTTGGCAAATATACTAGTTTGTTTTAATTCAGTGCTGCCATTCATTTAGCGTTGCCATATTGCAAAATTTTAGGGTAGGAAATTTAACACGCTTACAACCATTTTTATTTTCGGCACTAAAGGAGTGTGACAGAAGAAAAAGAAATATTCTGGATTTTCTGATACAATAGTCTTATTGCCATCTTTTACATAAAGTTATTTCATAAGCTATAAATATGAGCGACATGGACTCAGATTCAACTGAATCAGATGGTGGTTTGGTTATCCTGCCTGAGAGCGAAGATGAGGAAGAATCTGAAGCTGATGTACATGAGGAACCCAATACAGATGAGTCCGAGCTTATTTTAGTTGAAGATAATAACGTTATGGCTGAAAATAATGCTGTGAATGAAAATGTTGCTGTACTAGCAGAACCCGATGTAGTTCAGGAGCAACAGGACGATATAATAAATGTAGGCGACACGCCACCCAAAAAGCGTAAGCGTGCATCGGTGTCCCCAAAAAAAAAGGGCACACCAGTTGCAAAACCAAAATCGAATGCTGATGATGAAGATGATGGCATGACTTGTTCCATATGTCTGGAACCATGGGAGAGGAGCGGTCCACACCGTTTAGCAGCATTGAAATGCGGTCATTTGTTCGGTGATAAATGTATACGACGCTGGCTGAAAGAGAGTCACCGACAGTCTTCAGTTAAAATGTGTCCCCAATGTAAAAGTAAAGCTTCTACTAATGACATACGCTTCCTCTATGCGAAGCGATTGCAGGTCATAGATCGTACAGAGCTGCATGAATTGGAAATAGAGCTGGAAAACGAACGTCAGCGCAACGAATCACTAATCACGGAGCTGGCCACAACCAAAATGTCGCACACGGTGACACTTAAAAAAGTTAAGCTACTGGAGCTGGACAACGAGAGACTGCGTGACCTTGTGCGCTACCGGGGCAGAGGTTCCGGTTTGTTCGAAGACGATCTGCCTCACCATCGAATTTATATGGAGAAGAACTTTGAGATAACGCGTGAGGCCGGTTGCCGCGTGCTGCTCTACTCAGCGTCACAATCCATTCTCTTTGCATCGCAGAAGAGTGCACAGAATCTCTATCCAGGCTATGGCGTACGCTTTATCGATCCGGCAAGCTTCAAACCGAACCAATTTGTATATACCTCGGCGCTGACGGTGCGGGATATTGCCTTCAGCGATATCCACAATATATTGGCTGTGGCCAGTCGAGAGACTCGCGTCAAGACATTCGATATACGCACGCGCCTGTGTAGCAACGTCTTTGCCGCCGCCAACGACAAGCAGCTGTGGTCCTGTAGCGTTGATCGTAATGAGCGCGAGCACTTTTTATATGCAGGAGACATGAGCGGTTGCGTTTACGTGTTCGACATACGTTTCCCGAATATAATCCTAAGCGAATTTCAGTCTGAAGGTAAGCAAGGTCCGGCCATTGGCAAGATCACGCTGTTAAACTCAATCATCTATTTATTTCTAGAAAATTATAGTCCTATCATAAAAATAGCTACCGTGCCCGCGAACGCGGTATTTCCTAATGGTGGTTTTTTGATTTGCCAATTAAGTCAAGTGAAATTTTACGAGTATGCCGATGATACGGTGGTAGGGACACGCATCAATGTGCCCGGTCCATTCCTGTCCATGCAGTACGATGCGATTACGAACATGGTTCTATTCTCAGCACGCTCCAATGGCCCCAATCAATATTCGCGCTTCATACTCGGCAAACTGGAAAAAATTGATGGTGTTCCGGTGCTTGTGGTTGAGACCACCATTCTGGGTTCCCTGGCCACGCCCTTCATGACACGACCCACCCAGTTGCGCGTTAAGGATAACACTCTGGTCGTTGGCTATCTGCAGGACCCCAAACAGTTGATGGTGTACGATGTACGGCGCGAGGAGCGTGTCCAAACACTGCCCGTCAACGAGGTCGTCTACGACATCTGCCCGGTGAATACGCAGACTGGATCCTATATGGCTGCCCTAACGGACAACAAATGCCGTGTCTATAAGGTCAAGAGCTATGCGAGCAACACATTCTGTTAGTGTAGAAGCTAGTCGATAGTTCAAACAAAATTTTAAGTTTATTTTCGGGGGTGAAATTAGCGTTTATTTAGACTTTTTCATTTCTTTTGTATTTCTGTAAACACATAGATCTTCAGGAGATTTCATTCTAGTTTTAGATTTTGCCTTGCTGAAATTTACATGGACGATTCTGTTAGAAACCGCGGCATTCGCTAATGTGCTTCGGGTTACTTTAGTGTAGAAGCTAGTCGATAGTTCAAACAAAATTTTAAGTTTATTTTCGGGGGTGAAATTTGCGTTTATTTAGACTTTTTCATTTCGTTCATGTTTTTGATTTCTGTATTTCTGTACACATATAGATCTTGACCATAATACTAAATGCTATATGTTCTTCAGGGGGTTTCATTCTAGTTTTAGATTTTGCCTTGCTGAAATTTACATGGACGATTAACTACATTCATTTTTAATTAATTCATTCATTCATTTTTAACTACATCTATTTTTAAATTTGTTGTATCATTTATTTGAGTATATATATTCTTCATCTGAAGGATGATCATAAAAAAATAAGGAGAGAAGGCAGTATCAAATGTGAATGAATGCTCATTTAATTTATATTTTTTTGAAATATTATTATTGTTATCATTATTATTATAGATTATATAAATATACATTTAAAGCTATAGAAAAAACGTTTTGCATTGGGCGTGGATTTCGTGTGGACATCGAAGTGAACTGAAGACGTCCTCATATAGTATGGGTATGTCTCTATGTAAATGTAGCCCCAAGGGACAGTCTCAAATGTTAAACACACATCTTCATATATATATATATATTATTTTGTATATTTGATTTGTTTTGCTTTTGTTTTATGCGTTCTCCTGTTGCCTTACTATACCTAATTGTTTGATTTTTTTTTTTTTCATTGTTTACGAACTCCCCGCACTTGTATGTAAAACTGTATCAAAAAAGATCGTTGGTCAAAGATTTTGCTTAACGCTCCAGCTATATGATTTATATGTATATGTCGGCGCGTATAGTTCGTGC